>LAPY01003345.1:16124-36985 GCA_000970635.1 Eragrostis tef | reverse complement strand
CCGACCTGGACGCCGCCGACGGCGGGGAGGGCGCCGCGGGCGTGGGCCGGCGGCGGCTGCAGTACTACTACGACGTGAACACCGCGGTGACCACGTTCCCGACGCACTACATCAGCTACAGCGTGCTGACGCGGGACGCGGTGCCGTGCTCCGTGCCCGGCCAGTCCTACTACAACTGCGAGCCCGGCGCCGAGGCCAACCCCTACTCCCGCGGCTGCTCCGCCATCACCCAGTGCCGCGACTAGCTCTGTCTGTTCATGTTCTTGCGTTGGCTGATCTCATCTCGTCCGGCCATCGCCTTGATGGCTTCTTCTCATTGCCTGCCGCTATTCTTTTCAGTTAGGCAGGTGAAAGAAACAGATTAAAGGGGATAATTAAGTTGGTGTTTTTTTCCCCTCTGTTCTATCTATACTTTTTTCCAATCTATATCTGCCAGCTTCTTGGCCTGTTCTCGTCCGGCCATCGGCTTGGTGGCTTCTTCTCGTTGCCTCGAGTGCGAGGGTTTGGAGCTTTTATCCTGCTGCTATTCTTTTCAGTTAGGCAGGTGAAAGAAACTGATTAAAGAAGATAATGAAGTTGGTGTTCTCTTTATTTTCCTCTGTTCTATCTATACTTCTACCTATCTACTGTCAGCTTCTTGATCTGTTCATGTCGTATGAAGAGTTCAGCTGTCTAATGCGTCACTTGAGTGACGTGCCGCGTTGTGTATTATTTTATCCCCTTCTGCTCGCTGTGGCTGCTGAGCTCATGTTTGTGATCCATATCGTTGTTTTGTTTAGCTCAGGAGATTTTAGGCGTACAGGGTTTGATCCAATCCCATGTTCTTCGGTGCGGTTTCTGCATTTCCGTGCTCATTTGGGAATTTGGCAAAAGAGTACGCGCAGCGATTTCGTTGAACTAGCTTGACTGCAGCTCAGCAGCAGCACCTGAACACTTGGTCTTGCCGTGCACTGCTGCAAGTGCGATGCAGGCTCTGCTTCACCTAGGGTGCGCATCTTCTTTCCGCCGCAGAACATACCATGAACAAGAGGCCGGCGACTGGGGAGGAGAGCACGGCTTTGCCGCCCGCCGCTAATGATAACATTTTTACTCTTTTTAGGGTGCTGGTAACAAAATCTTGTTTATCGCTCGCTCATGCACCGTCAGGAACCTCTCTGCCTGGGTCGTCGCCGATAGTAGTTGTCAGTTGGTTTCCTGGTTCCCCAGGCATGTCGCCGAGAGAAGAATCCCAGCATCGCAGCCCTGCGAGCCTGCCAGTGGCATTAGCACGGAAGCGAAAAATCCTCTTCCTCTCCTGCATCCTCTCGTCGATCAGAGACAACTACTAGACGCGCCGCGCGTGATGTCGAGTTGTCGACCTCCTCGTGTTGTGGACTGGTGGTTTTCTTGGGCTCAGGAGCCGCAGTGGCGCGAAGAGGGGGTGCCGTGCTGAACCTCGATCGCGAGGTGGTAACGCCCACGCTCCCGCCGGTGATCGTTTGGATCGATGGGTTCCTACTTCCTATAGGATTTTGGGGCGCCCTTGGAAGTAAGGTGCCCGTCGCTAGTTGGCTTGCTCGGCGTCGGAGGTACGTAGCAGTCGTAGCTCCTTTGTCAGCGTTCACTTGGCTGTATCAACCGTGATTAAACTGTGCTACTACTGCTGCCTCGGCCTTTCGTTCTAATTTGGGTGACCGTACAAATTCTTGGAACACGTAGACTCCTTAGCGTTTGAGGTGCAAGTATCAAGCATTCATCTTACTGCGTGAAATCACATTCAAATAAAAAAATCAGATAAAAAATGTTTGCTGAGCTATTTAGGAGTACTAATTAAAATCTAATTACAAAACTAATTGCAGAAACCTGTATTAATTTGCGAGACGAATCTAATGAGAATAATTATGCCGTAATTAAGCCATAATTAGGCGATGGTTACTGTAGCATCACTGTAGCGAAACATAGCTTAATTAGGTTCGTTAGATTCGTCTCGAAAATTAGTCTCTATTTATAAAAAATGTTTTGTAATTAGTGTTAATTTAATATTTCTAATAGTAATATTCTCTCTGCTAAAATTTTAGCCAGAGAAAATGCTGTTTGGATGAAACCCTTCTCGTGGGCTACCAGAGCACGTAAGACGGAGGCCGATGCCAAGCACACTAGGCCCACCTAAACATCTCCCTCCAAAGCCCACGAGGAAAGAGACGGCACCACTTCGCTCATCCCTCCGATCAAATTATCCACACGGCCCGGCCTCCCACTCTCCCCCGAGCTCGCACGCCGCGGCGGCCGTCGAGCACCACGCTGACCGACCGCCACCATGGCCTCCGCCTCCGCTTTCCTCTCTCTGCGCCTCCCGACCCCGTCGCCCTCCCCCTCTGCTTCTTCCCCTTCCTTCCCTCTGCCCCTGCTCCGGCAGGCGCGGGGCGGCGCGGTGTCCTCCGTGCTCGTGGCGCGGGCTGCTGCTGGGCCGGCGGGCGCTCCGTCGCCATTGTTCAACCCCAGGGGCGACCCTTTCCTGTCGGCGAGCGCCGCGGCGAGGCCCCCCTGCCGTTCCTCGAGATCTTCCAGAACGCCAAGCTCATGGCCTCGCCGGCGCAAGTGAGGGTTCTCAGTATTAGCGTGCTCTAGTGGGCAGGGAGTGGGTTTTAGAGATGCTTTAGCATGGTACTATGCTGGTTTCAGCAAGTAGGGGAAGATACCACTACAGAGTACAGGCTGGTGCTTGTTTGTGTATTTCTAGCCGCAGGGTAAGAATGTCTAATATTCCAATTTGCTGTCTTTCATACGTTAAATATCCATATAATCTCAACAATTATCAACTCTGTGCTCAGAGCTAACATGCGAAACTAGGTTTGGTGTTTGCTAATACTAATTCTATTTATAAGAGGTTCTACACTTAGGGATTGGGAACTTTCTTAAAGAAATCAACTGTGATGTGTCATTTGTTTGTTTATTTTTACTTCCAAAACGGTTATGTGCGCATACCCACTATGATCTTAGGTATTTCTAACATATTGTTAACTACACTTTACCTGAAAATATATGTCTACCCTTTGTAATTGACAGGTGGAACGTTCTAGCAGTTCTTACAGTGAACACAGACCTAGAAGGCCTCCTCCAGATTTGCCATCATTGCTTCTTCATGGACGAATCGTTTACATTGGCATGCCGGTACGATTTTGCACCATGGTTCTTTGTGATCAATTACTCTGTTTTCTGTGGAAACGGACATTTTTTTTAAGTTTGATCTTTGTAACGATGTCTCAAGTCTGCATTTTTTGTGGCAAAACCCGAAACAAATCTAATCCTCCTATTTGCAGAACAAGCACTATACATTATTGATTTTGATGTTGGACAAATTCAGTTTTACATATACATGTACTCATTTTACCGTACAATTTTTTTCTTTGATATGTAACAGAATGGTGTATTTATACCTTACTAATCGTAGCGTGTTATTGTTTATGCAGCTTGCTACGATATTGTTATTTTCCAAATGCCGTGACCTCATGATATTTTCTTTCGTTGTTTTTTTAGTTGGTGCCTGCAGTTACTGAGCTTGTGGTTGCCCAGCTGATGTACCTTGAATGGATGAACAGCAAAGAGCCTGTTTATATATACATAAACTCGACAGGGACAGCCCGTGATGATGGTGAACCGGTAAGCAAACTTGTTCGATTGCTCACCTGTGGCCAAGTTTTCTCCAAGATTGTGGTTAAGCATCTATTCAACATGATTTTGCATTGGGTCATTGTTATGATATTTCATGTTCTTTCTGTTATATTGTCAGGTTGGCATGGAGAGTGAAGGTTTTGCCATCTACGATGCAATGATGCGGATGAAAACCGAGGTGCTGTAATTTCGCACTTGCTGTCTAGCTCGGTAGTTCAATAACAATCTCGTGGCACAGGCTGTTGTGTATTCAAATCTTCTTGAAATGATTTATGGCCTACATAGCAGTTAAAAAGGCTGGAGATCGTCAATGCGTTCCTTTGATAATTTGTTTCGAACTGAATGGAGCTTGTAAACACTAAAGAGAAACTGATCATCTTCACATTTCTCTATGCACTTGTTTGTTCAACAAAACAATGGCCGTAAAGTCAGTCCTTCGATACGATTGATGTCTTGAAATTGGGGCCATTTTAAGATGAAGATTATGTGGATTATCTACAATGTGAATTTTGTTGAGAATTTTCTATTTTGTATATAAAGTATTCATGGTGAAATTACTGTTTGCTATGCAGATCCACACACTTTGCATAGGAGCTGCGGCAGGTCATGCTTGTCTTGTCCTTGCGGCAGGAAAGAAAGGCAAACGCTATATGTTTCCTCATGCCAAAGGTAGTGCCTTGACAACTTTCTTGTTGGTTGGATTTTTTGGGAAGCACTTTGTTGTTGTTTGTTTGTTTGTTTGTTTCCTGCTAATATCAAAATCATACTTTCATGTCAGCTATGATTCAGCAACCGCGTATTCCTTCATATGGGATGATGCAAGCATCTGATGTTGTCATCCGGGCGAAGGAGGCATGAGCTATGATCTCATTTCTTTCATTGTATTCTTCAACACACCCTATTCTGATCTAAGCTAATCAAGTATGCATACATGTGCTAGAGTTGCATGTGTTCATTTTGATTACTTTTGGTTTAGCAAAAGGTGTGCACTCCAGTTTTGTAGTCACAACTTAGTCACATCCTTGTTTGCTTCTTGTAGGTTGTGCACAACAGGAACACCTTGGTCAAACTTTTAGCAAGGCATACGGGAAATGTATGTACAACCTGTTTCATATTTCTTATCGTTACATTCAATCAGAGCTCAGAACATAACTTCTGTTTTTTATTCAGCCACCAGAGAAAATAGATAAGGTAATGAGAGGGCCATTCTACATGGATTCCTTGAAGGCAAAGGAGTTTGGGGTCATTGACAAGGTATTATTCTTTCTTTATTAAATTCCATAGCCTTATTCTTTAATCAGTTATTGGCAAATGTGATATGTGAACAAAGAGTGCAATGTGGATTTACAATATGCATGTAGGACTTTCTGAAATGTCAATTTATGGTATTGTGCTAAAACATAGTGGATGCATGCTGAGTCTTTGTTGCGGGCGAACTATTAAAGTCTTAAGCTTGTGTGACTGTCAGATTCTTTGGCGCGGTCAGGAGAAGTATATGGCTGACATGCTCTCTGCGGATGAGTGGGACAAGGTTGCCGGAGTCAGGCGTCCTGATTTAATGTGATGTACATTGGAAAGATCAAATATTTAGTAAGTTTTTCAACTGTTCTTTAGATGCCAATGTATCAAGCTTATTTCATTACAAAGTCTTTTTTCGTCACTAAGATTTATGAATATTCGTTGACCTTTGGTTTTATGTTATGCAGGTTAGGCCTCAATGCTTGCAAGAGGTAGAATAGCCGTCAGCGAGAAATAATGCTTGATTGCTGATGATGACGGTAGGAAAGAGCCGTGGGAGCTTGCCTTACTAGGATAAGCATAGGTTAGAGCTTGGTCCGTCAGAATATCGCGTGGTATCTGGATGGGAGCATTTCACTAAGTTATTGTTGTTTCTCTCATTAGTTCCAGTCCAGATTTTGGTATTCGTGGTCAGTATATAGTTCTCATATTTTGGTCAACCTAAAAGATAAACTAGACACGCTCAGAATATTATCAGGACTACATGGCTGACGGGCATTGAAAGTATATCCTTGAATTTTCCGTGCCCATTACCTTTATGTTTGGAGTTCTGGAAATCCGATGTATGGGTGATGTGATTTGCAATCATTGGCATCCCTCCTTTCCTCCAAAGAAAATAAAACGCTGCTAGTTATGCCCTCCCTTTTTTTTTAGCGCTGGATTCTGCTGACACCTGATGCTTGGTTCTTTTAGAACAAAAGGGTTGATGCATGAGTCAGACCAGGTGCACTCCGTAGCTGTTTTTTTGACTGAGTATAACATGTAACATCATGGCGTCGGAGCATGCCTCCTTTGAATGAAATATTATTATAAATTTTTACCTATGATTTGACCGGAGATTTGCATTATTGGCATCGGTTGGCCTTTGGGCAAGCGAAAGGGCTTTCCTCGAGTTGAAGCAAAATGGGATTCAACGTGTAAACGCCTATACACACATCATAATCTTGTGTACTCTTTTTCGAAGGAGTTCTGTTTTTTATTCAGCCACCAGAGAAAATAGATAAGGTAATGAGAGGGCCATTCTACATGGATTCCTTGAAGGCAAAGGAGTTTGGGGTCATTGACAAGGTATTATTCTTTCTTTATTAAATTCCATAGCCTTATTCTTTAATCAGTTATTGGCAAATGTGATATGTGAACAAAGAGTGCAATGTGGATTTACAATATGCATGTAGGACTTTCTGAAATGTCAATTTATGGTATTGTGCTAAAACATAGTGGATGCATGCTGAGTCTTTGTTGCGGGCGAACTATTAAAGTCTTAAGCTTGTGTGACTGTCAGATTCTTTGGCGCGGTCAGGAGAAGTATATGGCTGACATGCTCTCTGCGGATGAGTGGGACAAGGTTGCCGGAGTCAGGCGTCCTGATTTAATGTGATGTACATTGGAAAGATCAAATATTTAGTAAGTTTTTCAACTGTTCTTTAGATGCCAATGTATCAAGCTTATTTCATTACAAAGTCTTTTTTCGTCACTAAGATTTATGAATATTCGTTGACCTTTGGTTTTATGTTATGCAGGTTAGGCCTCAATGCTTGCAAGAGGTAGAATAGCCGTCAGCGAGAAATAATGCTTGATTGCTGATGATGACGGTAGGAAAGAGCCGTGGGAGCTTGCCTTACTAGGATAAGCATAGGTTAGAGCTTGGTCCGTCAGAATATCGCGTGGTATCTGGATGGGAGCATTTCACTAAGTTATTGTTGTTTCTCTCATTAGTTCCAGTCCAGATTTTGGTATTCGTGGTCAGTATATAGTTCTCATATTTTGGTCAACCTAAAAGATAAACTAGACACGCTCAGAATATTATCAGGACTACATGGCTGACGGGCATTGAAAGTATATCCTTGAATTTTCCGTGCCCATTACCTTTATGTTTGGAGTTCTGGAAATCCGATGTATGGGTGATGTGATTTGCAATCATTGGCATCCCTCCTTTCCTCCAAAGAAAATAAAACGCTGCTAGTTATGCCCTCCCTTTTTTTTTAGCGCTGGATTCTGCTGACACCTGATGCTTGGTTCTTTTAGAACAAAAGGGTTGATGCATGAGTCAGACCAGGTGCACTCCGTAGCTGTTTTTTTGACTGAGTATAACATGTAACATCATGGCGTCGGAGCATGCCTCCTTTGAATGAAATATTATTATAAATTTTTACCTATGATTTGACCGGAGATTTGCATTATTGGCATCGGTTGGCCTTTGGGCAAGCGAAAGGGCTTTCCTCGAGTTGAAGCAAAATGGGATTCAACGTGTAAACGCCTATACACACATCATAATCTTGTGTACTCTTTTTCGAAGGAGTGTTTTTTTTTCGATTACACAGTATAACTCAGACACTCACAACGCATGCACACTTACCCCTATAAACGTACATACGCAAATCCTACCCCTATGAGCATCTTCGAAGACTGAGCCGGCAAATCCTCGAGATTGATGAAGTCACCATTGGCGCCTCGCTGTCGACGGCTGCATCGCCTACCTCTGAAAGCACAAAGCCGTTAAATTTTAGAAAATTCGCTCCCACGAGGAGTTGAACCCAGGACCTCAAAGGTGTTACTCGGGTGCCTTAATCACTAGGCCAAGACCTCTTTCGCTTTTCCGAAGGAGTGTTGAAGCTATTGATGTTGGATGTGACCGTTAGGAAGGATACTGCTTAACTCCACGATGTATGCCGTTCCATGATAAGGATAGTCGTGCGAAAGGAAGCAATTTTCCACTAGAGAGAAGAAGCTAGCAAATTCAGCTTTCTTGGATTTTTTTTTGACTGGAGCTTTCTTGGATTTTGATTGTAGTGTATGAACAATTTTTAAATAGTAACCCATTCAATTTTAATTAATAAAATTATTTGGATAAGTTTCTTAGTTCATTTCTGATCGGCTAATCAATAAAAAAGAAGTAAATATATTTTTTTCGTTAGAAGTGACAAATGCGGTAAATCACCATTTAAAATTGACTTTGTGTTAATAGGTTTCATTTCTTGAAAATAAAACTCTTCATACCAACTTTGTTCACTTGTTTGCTATTTCTCAATGTCACATATACAATGTGTAGATCTAGGCCTCGCACCACATTGCACCAGGTCTAATTATTGCATCACATTGCACATGCTCCTAATCGTAGCTAAATCAGACCCCCTTTCTCTATTATGGGGTATTTTGCGTTTTGCAAATAGACTTAGTGAGACGGTGAGAATGGAGAGGAGGTGAGAAGAGGGCTGGCCCCCTATGCTTGATGCTCCCCTTGTTTAGACATAAATAATTACCATGAGGTTTAGCTGATAATTAACATTGCCACCATCATCATAAAAATTTCACCCTCCTACTGTCCTACCCAATTTGACGCGCTTGTATATGATTTATTGTATAGATCTTTGCATATGATGTACTGTGTTTCAATATGTGTAGGATACTATTAAATGTCAAGGGAGCGGCCACATGAGGAGGGCGCATGCTGAGAAATATAAACTTTTCCAGTTTCATAGGACCAAAGCTTCTATGTGGAACTAATTTAAGAGGCGTCGGTATCAACTTAATTAAGGGTATTGTATTTCAATTAGAGAAGGCTTGATGGTCCTAAGAAAAAGTTAAGAAGGGTTCCTATTTTGGAAGAATAAGGGAGAGGAACAAATTCTCGTTCATGTGTGCGGTGAAAAAATTTATATCCTTAAAGTTGATCAATGTGTTGTCAAGTCAAAATTATGAGATTACCCTTTTAGCTACTAACGTGGCTGCTAATGGGACATACATTTTCATATTTTTTTTGGCCCACATCCAAGATACCATTGCTGTCCAAAACCAGGTAGAAAACGAGTTTGACCAAATAAAAGAGTAATGTAGAAGTGGTGCCTCATGAAAACCTCATAACCAACCTTGTGTATATTTTTGAGTTTACTAGTTACATGCCTGTGCATTATCACAGGTGCCAAAATAAAAATAGCCTTTTGGATCACTAACGAGACTGCTAATGGGACACGCTTTTGTCATGTTGTTTTTTGGCACACAACGACGAGACCATCGTTGCCCAAGGCAAACAGAAATTGAGGATGACAAAGGGGGAAAAAGTAATAATAAATAGTGCCTTGTTGGGTATTTTTTTTAGTTTATTATGGACCAAAATGACATGTTTGACCCTTTTAGCGATGGGGATATCCAGTGCCGGACACAAAGCGAAAGTTTTTTTATTTGTTGTTTAGGCAACTAATATAAAAAAATCTCAGTTGTTCGAAAACTTTCACATTCATATATCTCACGATCTTTTTTGTTTATTGGTTCCCCCAGTGGCATTTGTATTCGAAATTCGATTCCAGCTCTACTGATTAAGGCTACTCACATTATTGTGTTTGTTATCCATGTGTAGTATCTTTTGTGTTCCACTTCAAATCTAGTGCAGAGCTTCACTGTCAAACTGTCAAAAATCTAGACAAGGTATTGCTAATTTTGTCCGCTTCCAAAAATATCTTTGTTCAAACTGCTTCATATATGTTTGTGATTAAAACTATTATCATCGTATCCATGTACAACGAAATATTATATGGATGTGGATTCGGTAAATCTCGCCCGAGGCACCGTCATACTCTAAAAACGAAGATGCGCTTGTGCCTAGGATCTCATTAGGAAGGCCTGGAGCAGATCCCTGCCGTCCATTCGCTTTCCCGTCTTGTCACCGAAATTGCGCGCGTGGCCTCCGCGCCGTCGAAGCTCGACAGCACAGTCTCACCTGTCGTGCAATTGGTGGTCGCGGCGGCGGCCTTATTTTATTCGCCTCCGCTCTACTAATGCAAAACTAATCCAACGAATCCTTCGGTTTTGTTTTCTTCTCCGCTTCCTTTCGTCTTCCTCCTCGCGTCCCCTTCCCGTCCCTCGCTCCTCGCGTGTTCTCGGCGCGAGATGGTTGACACGAGGCGGAGCGCGGCGGCGAAGCGCCCCGCGGGGCAGGAGGAGGACAAGGGCGCGTCGCCGGCGCCGGCGCCCGCGGAGGGGGCGGCGGCGGCGGGAGCGGGAGACGACGTCGCGGCGGCGCAGCCCCCGAAGCGGGCCAAGGTCCGGATCTCCCTTCATCTTGCGTGTGGCCGCGTAGGTCGGTTCGGCGTTTTGATCTGGTTTTTGTTGTTATTGCTGCGGCGGTGTTCGTGGTAGTAGGTTGCGAGCGTGGAGGCGGACGGCCCGAAGGAGCGTGGCGGGAACGCTGCCGGACACGGCTGGGCTGCAGGCGCCGACCGGCGCCATGGACAAGCTGGAGGCTCTCTTGAGGTCCAGGGAGGCGCAGTCCAATCCGGCTGGTAGGAGCTTCTGCCCTCTGATGTGCCCTTGCTGTCGGGCTGGTTTCAGTTGGACCTTTTGTTATGATGAGTTTCACTGTTGGTGCAGGGCACAAGCGTGGAGCGAACGATAAGGACTTATCTGCGAAGAGAGCCAAGGACTTGTCGGAGTCGGTCGCTGGGATGTTGAATAATCGGCTTGCTGCAGCCACCGGCAGGCGGCAGGAGCCCTGGTGCCGTTTTTTTTTCCCTGAAACTTTTCAGTTACAACCTTTGATCACTGCTTGTTTCAGTAGGAACCTCATTTACTATGAACTTTAAGCTGATTATTCAATGTAATTATGAACCCTTGTCACCTCACTCGGATATGTTATACCATGAAGTATGCTAACCTTGTACCTATCTGCCTCCAACTCTCCTGATCCTGGACAATAAAGCACTATCCGTTCCAATTCATGTACATTGGACTAGAATGTTGTCATGCAGATATGAACTCTCTTGAAGTAATCCAGCCATGCATATGCTATTGTATTTATATATAACATTTAAGTTTGCACTTCAATTATAAGTACCTCACTCGATTTATTCATTATTGCTATTTGGAATAGCTAAAAAATGGTGTTAACAGGATCAACATATACCGGAAGCTTTCATTTTTCTTTTGCTTTGTTTGCCCAGCTTCCTTCAATTATTTTTTTGCTTTGTTTTGTCCAGCATCCTTCCCTTCCTATCTATGGGTCTCATTTCACTATTGGTCATGGAGCTCATCACGATCTGAAACTAGGCGAGTCATCTACTCCCTCACCTGTTTGTAGGCTGAGGCAGTTTAAGGTAATGTGAAATGCTTTTTTTTTTGGATTGATTCTGGTGCCTTATCAATTCTCATCTGATCTAATTTTTGGTTCATTCCGAAATATTGTTTTAGCGAGGTGCACTTCTTGAAATCCATGACTCCAGAGTTATTCGTGTAAATGGGAAAGCTGTGGACAAGGCTGCCAAGGTTACCTTGAATGGAGGTGACGAAATTGTCTTTCGTTCACCCGTGAGACATGCTTATGTATCCTTTCCTATTTCTTACTGCTTTATCGATTGGTTACCTACCTATCTCTTGAGGCTAGTATAGATGAAAAAGCTTGATCATATAAGGTTATAAACGATGATTAAGCAAGTAAACATCTGGCGTTGAAGGTCCTTAATATGATGGTAGATATTTGAGCAACTTAAGCAGGAGAAATCAAGCACCGACGCATTATCCTCTGCTTGCAGTAGCATCCAGCTGGGCCAACACTCACATTTCAAAGATATCCATGATCCTTTATCATCAAAAAGACCCAAAGTATCAACCTTTTACTTTGGCAAGGGTCGATCTCCATTGATGCCTAGTGGTGAGACTATTTTCTACCTTTGCTTATTTTCAAACGGTTATATGTTAGTCCCTACATTAGTAATTTTGCTGCAGTTTAGTTGATCATGTACTAAGGATGGTACAGACAGTGGGTGTTGTTATTTTTGGTCTTGAAACTGCTTACTGTGCAGTAGATTTGCTCACAATTAATCTGCATTTTTTGCAAATTTAAAAAAGGGATGCTAATGTGAAGACTGTTGCAGGAACATCAGCAGATCCGGTTCTACTTAATTTATGTAAAACTATGGAAGAGCGGAACCAATTTAACTATGAAGAAAATATACCGTTTGGTCGGTGTCCACTACAAATGGAGGATCTGAAAAATGCAACTGTTGATCCGAGTGACATATCCGAGTCATTTGATAGTTGTCCTTGTTATCTAAGGTAAGCACATGTTCAATAATCCAATTGTCTCATGTTAATATGCGGCTTCTGAGTTATTATAAGATAGTTGACTATCATCTGGGATACTGGTATAGTGGCCCTCTCATGTTGACAGATGGAGTAGGTGCATAAGGTGTCCTTCATGCACCTTAACTTGGACTCTTGATAAGATGGCTGATAATTCAGCGCTTATTTTTTTTCTCCTATTTTTAATCTTGCATATGGTTTTGCCATTTCTTCTAGGAAGTGTAAGCTTTTTCCTGTAATTTGCACACCAGTAAGGTCTTTACTAATTGTTTGTAATCTGTTTGGGACTACAAATTTTGCGAGTTGATTTTAAGAGCTTGTTTGGCAGAGCTCCAGATCCGAGATCCATGTTGGATTTTTTACTTTATTAGACAAAATAAGCTGTTTAAGTTTTTTATTCTTAATCCAAAATAATAACAAAATGACAACCAAACACCCTTAATCAATCCACAGATCTAGATCCATGGATTTCTTGATCTCTAGGTATGAGCAGCTCCAATCTTGAGCTGGAGCTCTGCCAAACAGGGCCTAATCATACTATTTGTGGAATTACTTTTCTCCTTAGTAAATATTATGAGTCACTACGATGAATCTTAAATCTGACATTACTGTTTCATTCTACGTCGGACAATGGACTAAGCGACTTTCGTTACTTATCTTCCATTTGTTTGTGACTTATTTTGTGAACAGTTATGACATTGCACACCAAGATTGTTACAATTCCTTTATTCAACAGAAATGTAGTTGCAAGTTGTAACACTCGGATAATGCTTATCATTGCAGTAGAATAATAATAATTTACTGTCTCTGGCATGATTTCTTGCTTTTTAGGATTTGCAGACGAAGTCTCTAATGCCCACATTTGAACAGTACTTTTGTTATCTACATATAAATTAAAAAAAACTATAATGATATAGGAATACTTTAATATTGAATCTGTTGATATATTCCTCGTGTCAAGTCGAATCACCAAAAAGTCCAAAATACACAGTGGTTTGGTTTTGTAATTTTAACTGCTCGCATTTAAGTCTATTTTCTCAACCCCAAAATACACAGTGGTTTGTTTTTGTAATTTTAACTGCTCGCATTTAAGTCTATTTTTTTTACCAAACCTAGTATTTTGTTCCAGTTTTAACTTTGATTTGTAAATCTACACTAGTTAAGAGTTGTTTTCTAATAATGTTTTGTCTTCACAGTGAGCACACCAAATGCGATCTCCTGTCATCAGCATATGTACACTTACAATGCAAGGACTATATCAAATTTACAAAAGATATATCTTCTCTTAGTCAGCAAGTGTTACTATCCGGTCCAACAGGTATGTGCATGTATATGCTTTGTATCGTGTTGTTTCAAAATTCACTTTGCCACTTTTTTTTTATTAAATGTGGTAAGTTGTCTTTCTGTAGGAACTGAGATCTATCAAGAATACCTGGTGAAGGCACTTGCAAAATATTTTGGTGCTAGGTTGCTCATTATAGATTCTTCCATGCTGTTTGGTGTAAGACCCTGAGGAATTATCTCCATTTTCTTTTTTCCTCCTGTTCTTGTTCTGACAATACTAGTGAGTTTTAAAACCCATAGCTTTTAGCATGACTGCCTGCTCTCTCTTTCCATTTGGTCATTCTGTCAACAATTTTCTTACTCATCTTCAAGTATTCTGTTCGGAAACCACTTGCTTCGGGTGTGCACCCTAAGAGTACTCATATTAGCTAGTACTTGTTACTCATTTCATTTGTTTGTCGTTCAGGGCCAGACTTCCAAAGAACCAGAGTCGTACAAGAAGGGTAAGAATATCAGCACCATGTGACTTTTTACACTGAGTTGAAATCTAAGTTCATTTGATTTAAAAGTTTGAACATTTCTTCTATCTGTAACACAATCTTCATGGACTTGCATTTATCCATGATCTGTCCATAGTAGTAGTAGCAAAATTAGTAGAAGAAATTGGTGTTTGTCTACAATCTTGCCTAGCAGGCATAGTGGCATCGCTATGTTGTCTGAAAATTGCTTTGATACGCTGTTCAGGTGACAGAGTGAGATACATTGGTTCATTACAATCATCAGGCATTATCCTTGATGGGCAGAGGTATAACTTATTATCTAATATTCTCTATATGCACTTCTCACAGATACATAGGTGCAGTAATAAGGTGTCTGTATTGTGGTTTTGTTCAACAATGATTATAAGGGTCACCGTCTATCTGATTTAGCACCTAACTTATAATTCGTGAGGTTGGAAAGATATGGTCATTTTGTTACCGAGACCTTATAATCTTTTTAGACTTGTATTTTTTTTAATCTGTAAGACTGTTTCTCAATGTATTAATACCAGCTTCTGGCTTTGTTAAATTGTTCAATATGCAGCCCTCCAGATTTCGGCTCACTGGGTGAAATATGTCTTCCGTTTGAAGAAAATAAATCATCGAAGGTCGGTGTAAGATTTGACAACCAAATTTCAGGAGGTAATGATCTTGGAGGCAATTGTGAAGCTGATCATGGTCTATTTTGCCCAGGTTAGTACTTTATCCTGAACAAATACAGACAACCTGATGTTATGCTTATTTGTCTCATGGTTACTGCCACACTTTCAGTTCACTTGTATATATAATGTTGCTATATCTATTGCTCTTTCAGTTGATTCTTTGTGCCTCGACAGTCCAGGATGGGAAGATAGGTCAAAACATCCATTTGATGTGATAGTTGAGGTGTTAAATATATGCATTTTAGTTCTGTCCGATTTTTTTTTTTTGCTAATTGTTTCTTTCCTTACACTAACTCTGCTTGTTCTATAGTTTCTCTCGGAAGAAATTCAGCATGGTCCTTTAATCCTTTTTCTGAAGGACATAGAGAAAATATGTGGGAATAATGCTTCCTATCATGGTTTGAAGAGCAAGCTTAAAAATTTTCCAGCTGGTGTTTTTATAGTTGGATCTCAGATCCAGCCTGACCATCGCAAGGAGAAGGTACTGTCTGTCAATTCTGTTAATACTAAATAGACTACTATGCACCTAGGCCTGTCGTGTGGTTGTCTTGTCAGTTATCACTTGCACCTTACGCAATTGTACTTCAACATGCAGGCAAATGCTGGTTCTCTTTTTCTTTCAAAGTTCCTTTACAGCCAAGCCGTTGTAGACATTGCATTGCAGGTAATTTATAATTATGCCGAATATTAAGATTTTTCATTACTTTTTAATATTATGGTAGATCTACTCTGAAAGTTGGCCATGTGGATACTATATAATCAAACTAGCTAGTCTGATTTATTTCCAGTATGCTGAGCATACGTAGGTTCACAGACATACTAGTTTGAGAAATCTGGATACTGTTTGATACCATCTGGAGAAACTTTTCTTCATTTCTTACTCAAGACAATAGTTTTGGTGTTTCATTTCCCCGCTAAGAATTTAGATTCTTTCTATCTTCCACCACTGATTTTAAACTAGAGTTTATGCTGTATAGTGATCTGCACAAATCGTATATTTGTTCACTTTGTTGGTGTTTTCTTTTGTTATAATCTAATGCAAGGAAATGCAGGACATCGATCGAGGAATTGACAAAAATAAAGAAAATTCAAAGGCAATAAGGCATCTAACAAAGCTTTTTCCCAATAAAGTGACCATCCAGGCGCCACAAGTATGTTGCTTTAATAAGTTATTATAAGAGTATTGTTAATTTTAAGTAGGTCCTGACATTGTGAATCCTTGAACTAATACTAAAGGATGAAATGGAGCTTTCGCGCTGGAATCGGATGTTAAATCAAGACATTGAAGTTCTTAAAGGAAAAGCGAACATTTCAAAAATACGCTCTGTAAGTAGTGCTTAAAACATATTTCATTTAACTATTTTATTTTAGTGAATTTAGTAACCATCTGATTTGCATAATTGTCCTGCGCAATTGTTATTTTTTTTGTTCTGCCCTATTTGTATTTGAATAGAATACTTACATTGTTTGTATATTGTACACATATGGTGAAACTGTTAGGTTTGTGAAGCTTTTTGGTTAGTCAAATGCCTTGTTGTCTTGCTTTTATTTCTAGATTTGTGTTGTAAATTGATTTTCCATGAAAAACTACATAATTTTGTCATTTAATAATTGTTAATCTTGAATTCAGCAATTATTTATCCTTTCGTCATGCATTTCCCTGTAACATATTGTTTTACCTATGGTCGCATCATGAACTCTTTAATCCCTGAACTTTTTCGTTTTCATTGGTTTTGTTTACTATCATCTTGCAATCGCTTTCAGTTTGTAACAAGGATTGGCCTGGAATGCTCTGATCTTGAGACAATATGCGTGAAGGATCGTATCCTTACAAATGATTGTAAGTGTCATTCGGTTCATGTTCCTGCAGTAATTATTTTTGTCCAATGGCATGATGGGTTTATTGTTGTTTCACAGGCATTGATAAAATAATTGGTTTTGCTTTGAGCCATCAACTTAAGAACGGTGCAAATCCAGATCCGTCGAGTAATGTGCAGTTCGTCCTATCTAGCGAAAGGTTTCCATCTAAGTGCTCGTGCTTCACCGCTTGACCTTTTTTTTTTATGCAATAATCACTTCCTTCTCTTGCACATTAATGATGATTGTGCCAATGTTTACCATTGCAGCCTTAAGCATGGAGTTGACATGTTGGAAAGTATTCAATCTGGCACGAAGAGCAGCAACAAACGAAAGTCACTAAAGGTGGTTGCTGTTTTCTATTTATTATCAAGGCTTGACTGTTTGACCACTGTTCATCCAGATCTTAAATATTACTCTTGCAACTATCGGATGTAGTACCCAACAAATGATACAAATGTGTTTACTATTTGCTGGATGTGTTGTCCTTTGGGAGCTTAGAAAATTGTTTTAGTGCATAGATCTTACTGTTGTCTCTAACAATGCTAGGACATCACTACGGAGAATGAATTTGAGAAGAGGCTCCTTGCTGATGTTATTCCTCCACATGAAATTGGTGTTACCTTCGAGGACATCGGAGCATTGGAAAGTGTCAAGGATACTCTGAAGGAGTTAGTGATGCTTCCGTTACAAAGACCTGAACTTTTTTCCAAAGGTCATCTTATGAAGGTATATCATGAGATACTATTATTCAAATTTTGGGATTTCATATGCACATTTTTAGCAATACCTGTTAATGTTTTTTTTAATAAATTATGCTTTTTCTAATTTTATTACTTGTCCCATTTTGTTGGCATTGAATAACGCAACTCAGACTCTGGACATCTGTAGCTGCCCACTTACTCTCGTGGAACATGCATTTTAGTTGCATCAGAGCCTAATAAAGGCATTTTTCTCATGTTGGAATATAAAAGAGGGAACATATAATGTATTTTTGATATTGTGTAGCTATGACTGATTATTTTCTGTTTTGGGATGTGGTAGAATATTTTCGTTCTCATTTACCTGATAGTAATCTGACTTTGTTGTTTATTTTATGCCAGCAATGTAGAAGATGTTAATTTAGTTGATGGTAAGCTGACTTTATTGTTGTTTATTTTGCACCAGCCATGTAAAGGGATTTTACTTTTTGGTCCACCTGGTACGGGAAAGACAATGCTTGCTAAGGCTGTGGCAACTGAGGCTGGTGCTAATTTCATAAACATATCAATGTCGAGCATCTCTTCAAAGGTACTTCATTAATTAGATCAGTCTGTTTTCTTCTCCGCATTGTTGGGTATTTGCATGCTTATCCATTACAAATCTTGCAGTGGCTTGGTGAAGGTGAAAAATTCGTGAAAGCTGTGTTTTCACTGGCAAGTAAAATTGCTCCAAGTGTGATTTTTGTGGATGAGGTAAGTTCACAGAATTGTAATTAAATAACGTTGATTTTATTTGCTTTGTGTCAGGCAGCACCTCACCATCATAGTTAGTTTGCTGTCAATCTCTTATTGGTGCATCCTTTGTTGCTCAACTTCCTTTTTCTAGGTTGATGGCATGCTAGGAAGGCGTGAGAACCCTGGAGAACATGAAGCGATGCGTAAAATGAAAAATGAGTTTATGGTGAACTGGGATGGTCTAAGAACAAAAGAGAAAGAACGTGTATTAGTACTTGCTGCAACTAATAGGCCATTTGATCTCGACGAGGCTGTTGTTAGGAGACTTCCCAGGAGGTGTGATTATTGCGTTCTATTCCTACATCTACTGTTGTACTAAATATATACTTTATTGACTGCATAGTCTGATCCGGATTTTCCCCCTAATCCGGATTTTTTTCCCTAGGTTGATGGTGAATTTGCCAGATTCATCAAATAGGAGAAAAATTCTTAGTGTGATACTAGCCAAAGAAGATTTGGCTGGTGATGTTGATCTTGAAGCTATAGCTAACTTAACGGAAGGGTATTCAGGGAGTGATCTCAAGGTACCTTACCACCAGTAAATTCTGAAGATATTTGTTACGATACCTTTAAAATCATATATTGATTGGTGTTGTAAACTCGTGACTCGGATTATTTGCAGAACCTGTGTATTACTGCTGCTCATCGTCCTATCAGAGAAATCCTTGAAAAGGAGAAGAAGGTTAGTTATCACCTCCTGAGCTTCTATAGTTTCCCTAATTATCTGCAGTCTTTCTGGTTCTAATACATCAACAAGTATTTATATAATGGGAACCCATTTACTAGTTCTGATATATTTCATCCCGGTTTAATATGAAATGTAATTGATTCTCACATGAGTTGTCTAACTGCAGGAGAAAGCGTTAGCAGAAGCTGAAAATCGACCACTGCCCCCATCTCATTCTAGCAATGATGTCCGTGCCTTAAGAATGAGTGACTTTACACATGCACATGAACAGGTATGATCTATGATTAAGAACTTTTGATTGGTCCGTTTTTTTTTATACAACCCAGCTTATTCAGCATCATTCCTCTTACTACTACTACTACTGCTGTCAAGAAAAATACCCTCTGGTTGAGAAGCATTTATATTGCTACACTTGAGTTGTGCTTAGATAAAAAGTTTCCTGCAGCTTTATTGATACTGGTTTGAAGTTTGAAATCCTTGCATTGCTGACACTGTGCGTGCTGTTCTGGTAGGTTTGTGTGAGTGTTTCCTCAGATTCCAATAACATGAACGAGCTTGTTCAGTGGAATGATCTATATGGAGATGGTGGCTCAAGGAAGAAGACAACACTCAGCTACTTTATGTGAGGATGGTGTACATAACATATATCAGGAGCCTTACAACAAAGCAACCAAGATCGGAGGTGCATATGGGGTGCTGATCTGGTACAATTTTAAAAACAACTGTGCTCGTCTGCTAGCGATGGTATGAGAATTGATGATTTGATCTGAGCATAATGGGAAAGTAAAATTTGGGTGCTGCCCGCTGGCGATGCAGTCTGTGTTATACCCTTGGTCTTGTTTGCAGTTGACTGCAGTGGGTCACCATCAGAAAACATGGATCATATTTGTAGCCCTCAATCCTCTTCAAGCTCGGAGATGATCTAGCAGCCCACCATTTCATCATCATTTTTTTTTGGGAAACGGAGCAGTTCAATATTTAGATTGTAAGATGTCGATCCTATGCAATTGTACAGTATTAGCATCAGGCCGACTAACTTATTGTTTGGTCAGTGCGAAATACCAATTTATTAACAAGAAACATTTAGCATGTCACATGATTCTTTATATCAATTATCATCGTATCAAAGGTACAATGCTGAATGAGTCGTGCTCTGTTAGGCCACGGCATATCCATGTGATGTACTCACTTTACATCGTGAAGTTATAACCCATCGTTCTTTTGTGGTGGATTTGGCTATGGCGGCGTTCAGGTTATTTTGCTTTATCCTGTGAAGAGATGATCGAAGTCTAGGGTGAGCTCCACGTGGGAAATTGTTTCTTTAGCTGACGTCCCTTTCAAGGGGTATGTTTAGTTGTGGGTTTGTCGCGTACGTGACTGAACCATGTATTTGTGCTCTCTTTCAATGCACGATCGCGTAGCAATTATTCTAGTGAACTGATGGCTTGATTTTGCACTAGTGTATGGTATGATATGGTCTGGTCCGTTTTTCTTTCTTGCCCAAACTGCTTTCTGTGCTTATTGCCGTCCCCGGCGCCTTTGAATTTGCAAAATTTTCCAAGGTATAAATCACTTTACCTTAGTAAGTGAACTGTTGACTATAGCCAGTTAATCACTGAAACAGGTAAATCCTCCTAAGGTAGTGTCAAAATTGAAAAGGGCCATGAGACGCAGTATATATATTAGCAAGCAACTAATTACTCCTCTCATTCAGAACACAGTAAGCAACAAAACTGTTGGCAGCGCAGGCCAGGCGCATCGATCATCAGCAGGTAACAAAACCATGCATTTCTGGTCACATGGCACGGTTGATGAGGCCGTGCACGAGCACGAGCCCCATGATGATGGATCGGTCCACGCCGGGCTCCACCACCAGGGTGAGCACGTCGGCGCCGAGCGCGACCCCCGCGGGCGTCGTCTTCCTCTTCACCTCCGCCACCGCGAGCCCCGTGGCGCCGTCCACGATCCTCCCGTCGTCCATCCTGTACCGCACGTCGCTGCTGAGCTCGCTGAAGGTGCAGCTCGACGGCCCGCGCCACGCCCACGGCCTGACCACCTTGAACCACGGCCGCCGCGCCGCCGCCGTGTGATGCCG
>LAPY01003344.1:16229-26965 GCA_000970635.1 Eragrostis tef | reverse complement strand
TAGCTTCTGAGTCCTGCCGGCGGCTCCACATCCTGACCTGGTGGCCATTTGCGTTCATGCATATGGCAATCAGTTGCCACCGCTTTCGTTGAACTCTACCTTTTGCAGCCGGAGGCGAGTCGAAAACAGTTGTGGAGCCCGAAAACCCAAGTACAGGTACAGCGTATGTACTGGACAGGTAGCGATGCCCGGCCGGCGCAGCCGCTCCCGCTCGCTCATGTGCCTTGGCCGCCAGCGCACGCGCGCGCTTCCACAATCAATAATCGGCGGTAAAACGAAATTTCACTACAAGATACTTCTTCTTTCCCGACAATTTCCACTTAGTGGCCTACAGTTCTAAGCCTCCTAGTTATTTTCTAATGAATGGCTGACAGTTTTCCTGTGTAAGTTGATGTCTTTTCCCACAGTTTAAAGCATTTACCAAAAGGATATTCCCTACAAACATATTACCAACAATTATGCTGAGTGCTTAACCAAATGTACTAGGTACTGTCGTCCACTTGCTAAGAAACTGGAGGGAATACTTGCCAATCTTGTAGTGTTTGCTAGTAACCATCTTCAAAAAAAAAAAAGAAAAAGAAAAAATCTTATACTTTCTACCGTAGAAACAAGTAGATTTCGTAGTACAAGGTAGGGTAAACATTCTTTGATCCAGGGTTTGGATGGGCTTGGGGTTTCATCAATTCTCGCCCTGTCATCAACTCCCCTCCTACGTACTTCCTAACAAAGACCAAAAGGGTGCAGTTAACCTTAGATCAGAGAAAAATACAATATAATCCCTCCTACTTGCTAATCAAGACCAAAAGGTTGTAACTAAACACAGATAAAACTAATCGACTTGAACAGAGGCATGAGTTCTAAATTTGATTACTTGACACCCAATGCCACTATTTAGATTGAAATTAGGAAGAAGTCTATTTTACTACTCTCAAGTATCCATGTAGTTCACTTAACCCTCTAAACTAATTTTTGGTCCATTTTACTCTCACTAACTATTTAGATTGGTTCAATTTACTCCCTCATGAATTTTTTCCTTTCTGTATCTCTAGGTACACATCATGTTGATTGTGAAATTTTGTCAACTTATAGTTTAAAACATACCCTGTGTTAGAAAAATGTTTAAAGAATTTTTTAAAAAAATTGTATGTGAAAAGTGTGCAATACAAATTCAACATATAAGATAGAATAATGCAAGAAAATATTTTTTAAAAAAAATCCCGAACAAGTTTTCTAGCATAGAGGATAATGTCGACTATCATCCTACAAAATTTGAGCTTCAAATATAACCTGTATAAAGAGAAATAAAAAAAGTAAAAATTCACGAGGAGGTGAATTGATCCAATCTAGATAGTTCGGGGTAGTAAATTAGACTAAAACTTAGTTTAGAGGGTTTAATGAACTACATGTATACTTGAGGGTAGTAAAATGGACTTCTTCCTTGAAATTATGATCTAATCATGATAATTAGTGATTATCAGAAAATACAAAATTGGACCTGCGGGTCAAACCGCCCTGGTCTTTCTTTGTAAGAGAAGGATCTCTCACGCAGATCCAGAAAACTCCCGAACCCCTCTCTGTTTGCTTACACAAGGGCCCGTATAATGGTGTGAGCGACTAGGGAGGGTCTTAACCTGTGATCTTACATCACAGGGGCCATGCAACCTCGACCTCAGCCGGGCCTTGACCTATGCTTTGCCAGGGAAAGGATGAGGGGATATTTTTTAATCCTAGCCTGAAATTCGCTCCCACGAAGAAACGAATTTAGGAACCAAGTACTCGGGGCCACCTAACCAACTCATTAGCATTAATTGACCAAGCCTCGGAGGTAGAGCCATTAGTGCCTGAGCAGTGGCTGAAGCATCGGCCTCAAGATGCTAGAGCGACAATGTCAGAGGCAGGAACAATGACCATCGGCGCCCTTCATGTTGAATTATTGATCTAGTGCTTCTAATTAATGATCGATTAAGGTTTTGGATGTGGGGCGGAGTCAACCTCTTATCAATGTGGTGTGCCTCTTTTGGACCTACAAAGTGGAGTAGTATTAGCAGGCGGAGCTTGAGCTAACAAGTGGCGGTGGGGGTGGGTGGGGGGCTATTACTCTAAGCAACTCCAAATAGTAGCAAAATTACTGTGTAATCAAAGGATTGCTTGGCAGGGGGTCATGTATTAATTTAAAACATGAGTTTCTCATCTCCAGATAGTGCCAGCCCACATGGAGCGGATCGGGTTCAGATCAAGGTTTTAAATAGCCGGCTATAGCTGCCGCTATAGCCCGCTATAGCTGTTTTAGGGGTCTACCGCTATTTTTTTTTCACGTACAACTTAGCTTATTTAGCCCGTTATTTGCTCACTATAGCCCCATTTAGTTGTTTTTTAGGCAATGGTTCATATAGGTTAATGGGTGATAATCGGCAGCCTTTCACAATACGTACATACGTGAGGATTTATCATAGATCAAAGGTAATTTGTCAATCTCCGGTTCATGATGCATATGTCGAAATGACTTGGAACTGAGAGCGTGGAGATAGTCCCTCTGAGAGCGTGGAGCTAGTCCCTCTGCGCATACAAAATTTAAGGGGACATGTTTTCCTGCGGCCCCTGAGACGAGAACTGATTTGATGCATGCATCCTGCATGTACTTTTCCGGAAGAGAGGCAAGGTTAGGATGCTAAGCTTTGTAATAAGACCGTTGGAGGGGGGGGGGGGGGGGGGCAGAACAGGTAAGATTGGTCTTACCTGGAGTGGCACCTTATCGGATATTATATGATATAATATATACGTATAATACATAAATATGCTAGCCGGGCACATAAACTAAGGTTAACGGAACTGTGATCAATTGCTCTAAGTTGGTAGGCTATTAACAACAGAGCTGATCAGGTCAAGCATTTTCTCCGGTTGAGGGTGAATCTGGCTCCTGTAAAAGGCTGCCTTACTCCAGACCTATGAGGAACTTAACCGGAGTATGCTGTGTTGATCCCTGTCCAAGAAAGAAAATGGAAAATAAATACGCCGCTTCAAGATTATATCTACACAGACTAAATCCAAAAGGAAATGCACACTTGACAAAATAGTTTCAGTCCGTCAGTTAAATTTTTATGTAGTACGTACCGCGTCTCTGCTTCAAATTTTAAGACGTTTGAATAAATCTTTATGCGAAGAAGCACTGAAATGTCACATTCTTCGTGTTATAAAATTGAAAGACATAGTAACAAAAATTTTGTTTCTCGTGCAGATCGTATGACTATCCAAACATTTTTTTTTCCTGTACATAATCCAGGGTGTTGAACTATTTGCAGTTTCTAATAGCAAATATGCTAATCTTTCCTACTGTAAATTAGCAGCATCGATCTACCGGGACCTTTGTTCCATTATCTAAAAAAAAAGCAGCATCCATCTACATCAGCTTGTGTGAAACTAACGACAAACATGTCATTGGTACGTGTTCACAAATTTAACAAGTTACATCGTCATTAGTTTGCCAATTGGTTAATTACCTTCCTAACAAGCGCTCCTTGCAACACGCGTGCACGGCCAAAATGTACCCGACGAATGCTGCCATGGCCATCATCTGGACCCCGAAGTAGTACACAAAGAGCCACTGGCTCACCAACGCACACACAACGCTGCACAAGTTGGATGCGATGAAGCAGCAAAAGATGCGCAGCATGAAGCGAACCGAGACCAGAGCTTCGTGCAGCAAGAATTTGGTCGCGAGCATGGCCCAGAAGTAAAGTACCATCCATACCAGGACCGAGAGCTCCAAAACAATGAATGGGACGTTTTCATCCCTGTGGCTGGGAAAAAACCCCAGCCACACCAGGCGCCCGGCCAAGAACAATGTCACCAGGCTCGACGTGAAGACGGTGTGGACCACGGTCAACCTCTGCCCCTCGCTCCGGCTCGAAGGGGGTGCGCGCGGCCGCCTCGTCGGCTGCCAGCTCTCTGTTGTTATGCAGCCGGTGCTCCGCGAGCGAGTAGCCAAGCAGGCCGGCGGCCCAGGCCGTATTGAGGTGCACGGTGGCCATCCCCGTGGCGGGGCCGACGACGCTACCGGCGGTGAAGGCCAGTAGGGCGGCGTACGAGACGCGGAAGAAGATGGCCGCGGCTCCCATGGTGCGCGAGAGGGTGTAGGTCCAGAGGGAGAGGTAGGAGCAAACGAGCAGCGAGACCGTCCATACCACGGAGACAGACTGCTGCAACAGCAGCGGCGTTTCGGGGTTCTGCCGCAGCAGCAGGAACGCGGCGAGCGCGGCGAAGGGCAAAGTCACCAGGATCATGCCGCCAAGGGTGGCGTTGGGGAGGCCGAAGGTGTGGTGGCTGCGGCGCCGCAGCATCGGGTCGTCCCCAAGGGGACACTCGCCGTTCTTGGCGAGCATTGCGGTGTCGCTTATGGCGGAAGAATCCTTCTTCTTCTTCTCGAGGTCCATCGATCTCGTCGACTGGCAGGCAACTGCCGCCACGGTGGACAAGAGCGGCAACGATTGGGTTTCGGCTTGGGGCGACGGGATCAGGAAGCGAGAGCTATGATCGAAATCAGGGTGGCTTATATTGGCAAGCTGTTGTTAGGATCGAATCGGGGGCGGAATCCAAATCGGGGAACCGATTCCGAGAAGGATCGCCACTCTTCTCCCCCTTCTCTGTTACAGTACTTTTTTTTTCTGGGTTTAATTCCAGCGGTTTCATGTTTTTCATTCGATTTTCCTGCAAGACATAGCTGCCTTTTTGTTACGTGATGTATCATGCTTCTTGTGAGCGTAGGTGATATATCATGCTGCCAATTTTTTGGGCAGGGTAGGGCACTGCAATACTCCTCTTTTTTGTCCCTGTTTTCAGACCCGCATATACTTCCCATCCTTCCAACTCCTGTGACCTGAAACGCCGCTGCTTCCACCCGTGCTCCTGTGTGTCGAGTCGAGGGTTGCCACAGCTGCCGGAGCCCTACCACCGTGCTGGAAAAGTAGCCGCTGCGTGGTCGGGGGCTGAGGAGGAGCCACTGCCGCTGGGTCGTAGGACGAGCCCACTGACAGCTAGATCTCAATCCAAAAGGTGTTGAGACCATAGCTTCTTTTGGTTCAAACTTGTTAAAGTCGAATTTGAAAATTTGTCCAATTTGAGTTTGAAAGTGCAACTAGGTCTCTAATCCGGCTCTGTTTGGATACTCCAACTCGGTTAGAGTTAGAGTTACAAACTAACTCTAACTCTATCTCAAAACTAACTCTAACTAAAGAGATGTTTGGATGATAGGGTTAGATTGGCAATAAATATACTTTCTCAATCAATGGGGAGAGTAATTCAGTGGGCCCCATCTCAATCTAACCCAATTAACACCTATTTACCGGGATAGTTTTTTTAACCCTACTCTAACTCTCCTGTTTGGATACTTTAGGGTTAATTTGGCCCAATCTAACTCAATCTAACTCTAACCTATGAATCCAAACAGGGCCATGTGAAGTCCAAAAAATCTCTACTACATAACAAGGCTTAAAGAGGTCGTCAAACGGTGATTTCGTTTTCCTCTTACCACCGAGTCCGAGTTTGAGACGAATCAAAACTAACGCAGTCTGGTTTCTTGAGTTGTCCGTAAAGTGGAAAACGTGGAAAGGCTCCTATACGTTTCTGTTCCCAAATCGTACACCCTTCTTCTTCCGCAGTCGCCTAGGTTTCTTGCTTCTCTCTCCCTGATTAATTTTCCATGCCATTGCAGAAAGTTGGACCCGAGACCCAACGTTCCAGTTACTGAGGATGCTTGAATTCGCGAAATTCGGCAGTATTACCCCTCAACCCATTTTGCTATCCCCAATGCCTATCACAGCTGCAGACGAATTGCTAGGTGAACACCGTTAGGTTACACATGATTATATTTGAACACGTCACAATAGCTATTGGACAACAGCTTCAAATGTTGCCTCCAAACAAGCATATTTCCAAGGATAAAGTCATGCATAATCTCCCTTGGCAAGACTAGGTTAGGCATAACAATCGTATAAGCTTTGAGCAAAAATGTGTAACTTGCTTCTTTTGGAGCAAGAACTACTAACCTTTGACAGATCGATACAATGTTTCGCATAAATTTCAAACCACGTAGGGTTCTCAGTGAAATTTTGTTGGACTACTTAAAATTTCATTTAGAAAAGCTAATTTAAATCTTTTGTATCGATTCATATGCATAGTTGTTCGTGCATTCATATTCCATTGTCTCATTTTTTTGGGTCTTATGTAGCAACGCACGGGCAATTTGCTACTCTCTCCGTCCCACAACAAATGACATCCTAGAAAATTTCAGAAAGATTAAGAGTAGAGAAAAATAACCCCGGTACCTCTAATTATTACTGATAACATGCCTTTTAGATATGCTTGCCTGCCTTTTAATGATATGCACCAAATCAGCTTTCCAAAATACCAGATTAATTTGCCATAAATTGGCTACAATGTCATTTGTTTTGGGACAAAATTTAAACGCTTCGATGCCATTTGTTGTGGGACGGAGGGAGTAGTTAAAAGAAAAGTCACTTTGTTCAAAGAACTAATGACATTTTTTAAAAGGAAAACGACAATTGCCCTCCTTGGTTTGAAGAAAAGTCACATGGAGCATTGGATAAAATGATTTTATCTTTTATCTTGAGTGTAGGTACACCAAACTATCAAGGGATGTCAATCATCATTTTTGTAAGATGTTTTATGGTGTGTGCAACTAATGTGAGCCATCAGTTGCCTCAAATCCAACGCACCATAATTAAAAGTACCAGCCAAAGGTACTTAAGTATAGATGGAGTTACCTTAGTATGTATGGTAAGAAGGTAATTATACCCTTTTGACTAATATGGAATGATAGGGACAAGAAAAACAGGGTCAACCAATCGTACTGTGATTGTCTCTTTTCTATTTAGAGTGTTTTGTTATGATATACTCAGTTAGGATAGTTTCTTCATGGGTGTCTAAAGCCTGAGCATCTATAAGAGACTCACGTAAAATTGGTCTCATAAACTTGTTTTTAGGAGAAACTAAAAAAGTATTAGGGTAATCTTTCTCTCCTCCTCCAATAGTCCTTCCCTAAAAGTGGGTTAAAACACTTTTGATTGGGCCATATCAGCATTTAGGGCCACAAAAATATTAATTCCATAGGAAAAAGAAGATACGGGAGTTCCAATTCTTCTCCGGTTTGTAGCTACAAATGAGAGGAGTTTAGGGGCTATGAAAAAACTAGGGTGATTTTGGGGTCCTGTTGGAGATGGTTTTTTTTTAATTTACTCTCAATATTTTGATTTAAGAGAGGTTTATGGGGCTCTTTTTAAGAGGCTCTAAGAAAACACAGTATGTCCGCTAAAAGCCATGGGAGATGGTGCTAGCGGAGGTTATGTACTTGTTGTTGACATGGTCAGGGTACTCGAGGAAGGACACAACTTGTGTATTTCCAAGTGCGCGCTTCAGTATTTACTTTTTGTTTGACGTGTACGTCAATATTTACTTTGTTCTTTGATATTTACATGTTTTTTCAGAGATTTGAGGTGTTTTGATGAAGCCGTGTTCAAAGATTACAAATTCGTTTGGGAGATATGCAACATGGTTTTATCCATTGTCTCTTGGACATCAGAGATTGCTCCCAGAGATGGTTGGAGCCATGGCCATGAGAAGAGGACGATTAGCTCAGATTGCAAGAATTCTGTTTAGAAACTTACAAAATTATGTGTTATATTTAGAAAGTTTTTATGACTGTCATGAGGAATTCTTTTTTATTTCTATACGTACAGAGGATAAATATTTTAAGAAAATTTTTCTGTTTGTCATTATTATAATTAAAAACTCTAAATTGTAATGCAGACACGATGCTCCCATAATTTAGGCCCTCTTTGGTACGGCTTCTCCAGTAGCTTCTTCGGCTTCACATATTTTTCAACCAAAGGATGTGCTTCTTCGGGTGTTTCTTCTTAAAAAAAGAAGAAAGTCGTATCCAAAAATAAGGTGAAGCATGAAGCCACAAAATGGTAGCTTTACCGACCTCTTTTCTCTACGGCACTCTCATCTTTCCATATTCGTCCCTAAAAATAGGGAGAAGCTGGAAAAAAGCCGTTTTGCCAAACGTTTAAGGCACAACCGCAGACACAGTTAGCATAACATTTTTTTAAAGAAGCCACAGCCATAGCCGAAGCTGGCATAGCCACAACTTTACCAAAGAGGCCCTTAGCGTGCACTAATATTTTGTTTCTTAACTTACATGTCACTTGCAAATTTGCTAGGAAGATTTTTTTGACGATGGCATAAGAAGATTTAAATAAAACATTACACTTTAGAGGTCACCTATGTTGTGTCATTGACCACGTCAATGAATCGATAATTTAATAAATTATTCTGGATATCAAGATAGGTCAATTCTGTAAACAAAAGAACAGTCATTTACCCTAAAGCTAATACTAAATTGTTCAACTATAATGCAATCTTACATGTTTATCATGCTCGATCCAAGGCCCCACCTAACCAGATAACCCTCTAAACCGTAGCCTGTATTGCATATTCAACTAAGGCATAGTATATCAAGTGAGTAATCTAGCAAAAAGCTAAGTAATGGCATCTTGCCTCTTTGGTAGGGCTTTTCTAATGGCTTCATTAGGGGGCTTTACTTGTTTTCCAACCAAAGGGGGTGCTTCTTCAGGTGCTTCTTTTTAAAAAGTGGAGAAAAACGTTTTAGACATGAGCCGTATCAAAAATAAGGTGAAGTATGAAGCCACAAAATGGTAGCTTCACCGGCTTCTTTCTCTATAACGTGCTCATCTTTTCATATTTGACCCTAAAAAACAGCCGCAGACACAGTCGCACCCAATCTCACGGCACATGTGTCCAAAACGGGCTATAATTCTCCATGGCACATCACTAGAACGAGAGAGAGAGAGAGAGAGAGAGAGAGAGAGAGAGAGAGAGAGAGAGAGAGAGAGAGAGAGAGAGAGAGAGAGAGAGAGAGAGAGAGAGAGAGAGAGAGAGAGAGAGAGAGAGAGAGAGAGAGAGAGAGAGAGAGAGAGAGAGAGAGAGAGAGAGAGAGAGAGAGAGAGAGAGAGAGAGAGAGAGAGAGAGAGAGAGAGAGAGAGAGAGAGAGAGAGAGAGAGAGAGAGAGAGAGAGAGAGAGAGAGAGAGAGAGAGAGAGAGAGAGAGAGAGAGAGAGAGAGAGAGAGAGAGATTGTCTCTGAGATCTAATTATGAAACTAACAAATTTTTAGTCGCCATATTATTATGACTTGCCAATAGTTATGATAAATTTTATTCCGTACCTTGCCCTCTCTTAATCAACGCTCCAGATTACATTATCTCTTGGTACTTCTCAATACCTCGCAAACACCATAAAATCTCTCTCATTTTGTAGGTGTCAAATGCTCAAGAGTCAACCCTTGTAAAAAATCCATGAGAGTACTAGAAAGTTTTCTCGAGAATCAGTGTGTGTCGGGTGGCCAAGTCCTTCACCGGACTGTTAGGCACAGGAGTGTCAAGAGATGGATTTTTGTGCTGGCTTTGCCGGTGTATATAACAATATGCCGGAGTGTCCGGTGATCTCCTTTCATAGCGCATCTTTTGAATTTATTCTAACTGTGAACTTTGCAAGCCCTCGGTTCTTGCTTCAGTGGGACCATCTGTGTTAGGAAACAGTCACTGACCTATTCTTGTGTGTAATCCTAGTCAGCCATGACTCGTTGTGAGCATGGTGCATCCGCAATCTGTGGATCATAACCACCTCTGTAATCTAGCGGGAGGATTCTCCACCGCTCATGTAACTCTTGTACAACCTACTTATAGGCACTCATGAATGGAACACAGTAGTGCGCGTTCTCTCATTCTCTTGTTCACTTACATGGTATCAGACGATTCCTCATCTTGAGACCTACCCACCCCTTCCACCATGAGCGACACCACCACCGCCGTCGCTGACTCCACCGCGGCGGCCATGTCCTCGTCATCCTCTCCTGCGCTGGGCATGCCCACAATGCCTGCTCTCGGCTCGTCCACATCTCCTCTCCTCGGCACGCCTTCCTCCCCGGCGATCGGCACCTCGCAGTTCTCGGCCTCCACTACATCTCCGGCGAGCGCACCAGCCGACATCCCTGTCTCTCAAGCGATCCAGGTGATCAACATCAAGAGCGTCCTCCCCTTCAACCTTGATCTTCAGGCGCACAACTTCACCAAGTGGCGCCGTCTCTTCCGCGTCGTCCTCGGCAGATTCAATCTGCTTGGGCATGTCGATGCCGTCGCCACCTCGACGACCTCCAATATCCAGAATGGGTCAAGGAGGATCTGACCGTCTCGACCTGGATCTACAACATGATCACTGATGATCTGATCGACATGTGCATGAAGTTGGAGGAGCCAACTACACACGACATCTGGAGCTACCTCGACAACCTCTTCTCCGGCAACAAACCCAGCCGCGCCGTCAACCTGGAGGCCCAATTCCATGCCCTCACCCAAGGTGACATGTCTGCTCATGCCTACTGCCATCGCTTACAGCAACTTGCCAATGCTCTAGCAGATTGCGATCAACCAGTCCGCGAGCGCAATCTTGTGCACCAGCTGATCCGCGGCATCAACCCAAAATATGGCGTTCTGAAGAGCCTGCTGCCCATCCTCCCCAAGTTCCCCACCTTCATTGAAGCCCGTGACTTCCTCATCCGGGAAGAAAACGCACGCGCAGATGAGGTCAAGCAGGCGACCGACTCTGCGCTCGTCGCCACTGGCGCGTCGCCGGATACATTTCT
>LAPY01003343.1:33504-45452 GCA_000970635.1 Eragrostis tef | reverse complement strand
GGGTGGTGTGGTGTGGGGGGGGGGGGGGGGGGCATCAAGGGTTTTTTTCCTTGGTTTTGCGAGAGAGCGACACTTCGCTTCATATTCGTCCGAGCAGGAAGACATGGTGAACATCCATTTGCAAGAGGGCAATGCACCCCATTAATGCCAAGCTGCCGTTAAGCAAGACCTGACTCCCTCTGGGGAATGAGTAGGGCTGGGCTGCCCTGGCGGTATGCATTAGCTTGAGCTGACGGTACCCTTGGCCAGGGCTTCTGGCTCTTGGTGATGTCTCGCTGAATGATGCCAACTGGAGTCGACTATGCTCTTGGTTTCGGGAGCACCCTTCACGCGGCTCAGCTCTTGCTGTAGCACCCGCCAGACTAGGTCACTTGGGAGTCACTAGCTACACCATGGCTGCGAGACATCGCCAACATGGTGGGCTCAGGATGGCAGCAGTTGGTCAGCGTCACCGATTTTCTTTGTGGATTGAGTCTAGACACGCCGAGCGGCTCGCACTCCTGCACCCTAGGGCAACACCGGGCTGTCAAAACGATCCCCGATGGTGAGCTTTCTGTCGCCACCCCACCTGCCAGACGAGATTGAGGGCACGACATTGTAGCCCCGGCACCATCAAGCGCCAGCAGGAGACCAGTGTCACGAGTACGGCGATGCCAATGAGGACTACGCCTCCTAATACAAGGAGTATGTCAACCCCATCGCGCAACCACTTAGGCAGTCGCCCAGGAACCTGTTTTTTGTCCCCTACACTAGGGGTTGCATGGCACAGACACTGGAGCTTAGGGCGTGGCAGCCGACGTTCATGCTCAGCCTGTTGTAGGTCCAATTTTAGTTAGGTTGTACAGAACCTGTGGGCCCAATCACTTTTGGCTTGCTGCGGGCTCACTTAAGTTGGACGATGATGGGTCCACTTGTTTGTTGGACCGACTACTTCCGGCCCACATTATTTTTGTCACGAATGTGTGAATCGACTCGTTTGTTGTTGGGTTGGGCCCATCTATTTTTCGTCCTAAAATCGTTGTCTGTTGAACAAGGCTAATCGTGGGCATTGCACTTAATGGGCCCAGCCCGTTTTTGGTCCATGTTTGATTCACTAAAAAAAAGCTTCATTGATCCCGTAAATGGCCGGTCGTGTGCCATTTTCAGGATGGGCCTAATGCGGTCAAATTAATTCGTCACAAATCATTTCAGGTTGGGGTGACTTTTTGTTCATGCATGGATTATCAAAAACATATGTCAAATTTATATCCATTGTTAAATACATAAATGAGTCAGATACTATGACATAACAATTATACTCTTGTTCTCTAATAAAAGAGAATTATAATTCTGACCGAATGCAGCAGTCGTTCAAACAAACAAATTTGAAAATTTCAATTATTGCTCCATCCGTTCCTGGCTCCACTAGCTAGCGTGCAGATACGAGTAGAACAATAATTTGTGGGACAAAGGTGATGCATCACTGTCACTATTCAATCATCCCGGTATATGTGTCGAACACGGCATATGGCGTCGCCATGAAATAGAAGGTGAATGGGAAATGATTCAGATCCGCAAAGCTGAAGAAATCCCCAGCAAGATACTTGTGCTTGGACAAATGGGCCTCGTACACTTGGCGGCTTGTTTTATGTCGTCCTCCCCCCGAAGGAGATCGGCCTCGGTTGACTTGTATTTGCGAAGGATGTACTTTGCAATTGCACGTGACTCTGTAATAGAATATTAAACAGGATAGTGGGATCCAAATATATAATTTCCCGTTCAAACGAAATCATGAGCGTTCCAAGAAATTTAGCAGCTTAACATTAATTAAAGAGGCAACATCGATCAAGTATGCGACTCCACTCCACTTTCCAAAGAATTTTTTTTAGTATGCTATACATGCTGACCAGCACATGCGACCTTAAACTATACCCCCTCTGTCCAGAAATATAGAGTCCATTGAGTTTTGTCCTAAGTCAAACTTTGACCATTAATACATTGTAGCCCCGGCACCATCAAGCGCCAGCAGGAGACCAGTGTCACGAGTACGGCGATGCCAATGAGGACTACGCCTCCTAATACAAGGAGTATGTCAACCCCATCGCGCAACCACTTAGGCAGTCGCCCAGGAACCTGTTTTTTGTCCCCTACACTAGGGGTTGCATGGCACAGACACTGGAGCTTAGGGCGTGGCAGCCGACGTTCATGCTCAGCCTGTTGTAGGTCCAATTTTAGTTAGGTTGTACAGAACCTGTGGGCCCAATCACTTTTGGCTTGCTGCGGGCTCACTTAAGTTGGACGATGATGGGTCCACTTGTTTGTTGGACCGACTACTTCCGGCCCACATTATTTTTGTCACGAATGTGTGAATCGACTCGTTTGTTGTTGGGTTGGGCCCATCTATTTTTCGTCCTAAAATCGTTGTCTGTTGAACAAGGCTAATCGTGGGCATTGCACTTAATGGGCCCAGCCCGTTTTTGGTCCATGTTTGATTCACTAAAAAAAAGCTTCATTGATCCCGTAAATGGCCGGTCGTGTGCCATTTTCAGGATGGGCCTAATGCGGTCAAATTAATTCGTCACAAATCATTTCAGGTTGGGGTGACTTTTTGTTCATGCATGGATTATCAAAAACATATGTCAAATTTATATCCATTGTTAAATACATAAATGAGTCAGATACTATGACATAACAATTATACTCTTGTTCTCTAATAAAAGAGAATTATAATTCTGACCGAATGCAGCAGTCGTTCAAACAAACAAATTTGAAAATTTCAATTATTGCTCCATCCGTTCCTGGCTCCACTAGCTAGCGTGCAGATACGAGTAGAACAATAATTTGTGGGACAAAGGTGATGCATCACTGTCACTATTCAATCATCCCGGTATATGTGTCGAACACGGCATATGGCGTCGCCATGAAATAGAAGGTGAATGGGAAATGATTCAGATCCGCAAAGCTGAAGAAATCCCCAGCAAGATACTTGTGCTTGGACAAATGGGCCTCGTACACTTGGCGGCTTGTTTTATGTCGTCCTCCCCCCGAAGGAGATCGGCCTCGGTTGACTTGTATTTGCGAAGGATGTACTTTGCAATTGCACGTGACTCTGTAATAGAATATTAAACAGGATAGTGGGATCCAAATATATAATTTCCCGTTCAAACGAAATCATGAGCGTTCCAAGAAATTTAGCAGCTTAACATTAATTAAAGAGGCAACATCGATCAAGTATGCGACTCCACTCCACTTTCCAAAGAATTTTTTTTAGTATGCTATACATGCTGACCAGCACATGCGACCTTAAACTATACCCCCTCTGTCCAGAAATATAGAGTCCATTGAGTTTTGTCCTAAGTCAAACTTTGACCATTAATTTACGAAAAAATCATAAATATTGACAACACAAAAATGATGTTACTAATTTGTCATAAAATGAACTATTGTAATATGTAGCTTTTTTAGTTTGAAACAATATATATCTTTATATTGTTAGTCAATGTTCAACTTAAGACAAAATTCAATGGACATTATATTTCTAGACTGAAGGAGTACAAATTGTTGAGGCCCAATCCCACCATCAACCTCACCCATGTAACTGCTGGATTAGTTATTCCTCTGAAGATCCCTAATGATTATTGTTCTACTAGCCGATTGCATCCCGTCAATGGCGTTGGCCTTGGAGGCTGAAGCTAGCGGGCTTCACTCGTTGCTTCCTCTAGCTTCCAGTGATGGCGGTCCCAAGAACGGTACTGTCAGATCGACTGGCCCTAGTGAATATTTTTTGGGCAAATTTGTTACAACACACTCGAAAGATGTGGCTTTATCTACAACACACTCCAACTTTTGTATTTAGCTGTGTCATACTTAAAAGGTGTGGTTTCATAATTGTAGCACATTAAACAAAAAAATGATTTTTCAAACTTTCCTATCTCCTTCACAAAATACATTATAATTTGGAATTTTGTACAGTGATAAATTGATGCATTCTCTATTCATGTGAGTTTTTGCAGATTTATCCGTGATTGTTCACATATTTTTTTACACAACAAAAATTATTCTCAATATAAAATTATTTAAAAATCAGTCAAAGATCTAAAAAAACACATGGGTAGAGAATGTCAAAATGTATCAATGTGCAAAGTTTCAAGTTGTAATGCATTACATACTATGACATAAAAAATGTGAAAAAAAAAATTCTATTTAGTGTGCTGCAACTATGAAACCACACTTTTTGAATGTGCTACACCTAAATACAAAAGTTGGAGTGTGTTGTGATTAAAGCCACATCTTTTCAGTGTATCGTAGCAAATTTGAAAATAATATTCAAACACAATTATACTCAGGTTCCAATGCCCCAACCCGTGGACATGGATCACAATTGAAATCCACATTCATCCACGATATCTCTTCTTTTCTTTTGAGACCAATTAATGCATCCAAGCGAACTCTATAATCTCAGTTCACATGGGAAATGCACAAACGGCTTTCCAACACACAGTCAAATGCAACAGAGAACAGCGCGTCTGTGTCTGGATAGCACGCCAGACACAGTTTTATCTGAACAAAACTCGCACGAAGCAAACGAAGTTCCGTTCGTCAACGAGAGCCGTTCAGGGCTCCAAGAACATGGCGGCGCCGTGCTTCTTCGTCGACGGTCTGGACATCAGGTCCTCCCACCACGCCTTGACGTGCGGGTACTTGTCGAGCAACGACGCGTGCGTGGTCTTCATGAAGTAGTAGGTGTACGGGAAGTGGGTCAGGTCCGCGAAGCTGAAGAAGTCGCCGGCCAGGTACTTGGTCTTGGACAGGCGTTCCTCGTAGATATCGAGCACCTTGCTGAGCTTCTCCAGGCTCGCGTCCACAACCTTCTGGTTGGGCTGCATGCCGAGCCTCGCCGGGAACACGACGCACTCGTACACGATGGGCGCGATCGCCGGGAAGTAGTGGTGCGCCTCCACCTCCGTCCAAACGTCCACCATCGCCGCCTCCTCGGCGTTGCCTTCTCTCAGGAGATCGACGTTGCTTGCCTTGCCGTACTTGCGGAGGACGTACTTTGAGATTGCTCGAGACTCTGGAAATTCAGTGACGGGTTCATAAGAAACTATATTTTTTTTTCTCACTTGATTACGAAAATATGGGTTGTGCACAAAGAGGAAAAAAGATGGAGAACAATTGTTTCGACAGCATGCGACATGGTGAAATGTTTGTTGAATCAAAATCATACCAAAGAGCATGACGTCCCCATCCCGGAAGGCCGGGATCTGACCGAACGGCTGCAAAGGAGACATCACAGTGGACCATCAATCAGCATCCAAAGACCAAACGAACAAATCAAGAGGGCCGGCGACAAGGCAGACCCCAGCAGATGCAGCAACCATGAGCAGTGAGGTGACATCGATCTAGCCTGTTCATTAATTAGGGGGAGAAGTGACAACGTACGTTTCGGGCGAGGTGCTCGGGACCTTTGTGCTCCTTTGGTTGGAGTGTGTTGTGATTAAAGCCACATCTTTTCAGTGTATCGTAGCAAATTTGAAAATAATATTCAAACACAATTATACTCAGGTTCCAATGCCCCAACCCGTGGACATGGATCACAATTGAAATCCACATTCATCCACGATATCTCTTCTTTTCTTTTGAGACCAATTAATGCATCCAAGCGAACTCTATAATCTCAGTTCACATGGGAAATGCACAAACGGCTTTCCAACACACAGTCAAATGCAACAGAGAACAGCGCGTCTGTGTCTGGATAGCACGCCAGACACAGTTTTATCTGAACAAAACTCGCACGAAGCAAACGAAGTTCCGTTCGTCAACGAGAGCCGTTCAGGGCTCCAAGAACATGGCGGCGCCGTGCTTCTTCGTCGACGGTCTGGACATCAGGTCCTCCCACCACGCCTTGACGTGCGGGTACTTGTCGAGCAACGACGCGTGCGTGGTCTTCATGAAGTAGTAGGTGTACGGGAAGTGGGTCAGGTCCGCGAAGCTGAAGAAGTCGCCGGCCAGGTACTTGGTCTTGGACAGGCGTTCCTCGTAGATATCGAGCACCTTGCTGAGCTTCTCCAGGCTCGCGTCCACAACCTTCTGGTTGGGCTGCATGCCGAGCCTCGCCGGGAACACGACGCACTCGTACACGATGGGCGCGATCGCCGGGAAGTAGTGGTGCGCCTCCACCTCCGTCCAAACGTCCACCATCGCCGCCTCCTCGGCGTTGCCTTCTCTCAGGAGATCGACGTTGCTTGCCTTGCCGTACTTGCGGAGGACGTACTTTGAGATTGCTCGAGACTCTGGAAATTCAGTGACGGGTTCATAAGAAACTATATTTTTTTTTCTCACTTGATTACGAAAATATGGGTTGTGCACAAAGAGGAAAAAAGATGGAGAACAATTGTTTCGACAGCATGCGACATGGTGAAATGTTTGTTGAATCAAAATCATACCAAAGAGCATGACGTCCCCATCCCGGAAGGCCGGGATCTGACCGAACGGCTGCAAAGGAGACATCACAGTGGACCATCAATCAGCATCCAAAGACCAAACGAACAAATCAAGAGGGCCGGCGACAAGGCAGACCCCAGCAGATGCAGCAACCATGAGCAGTGAGGTGACATCGATCTAGCCTGTTCATTAATTAGGGGGAGAAGTGACAACGTACGTTTCGGGCGAGGTGCTCGGGACCTTTGTGCTCCTTTGCCATGTAGTCCACCTCCACGACCTCATACTCGGCGCCCACCTCCTCCAGGCAGACCAGCACCCGCGCCGCATTCGCGAACACCGCCGACCCGAACACTGTCACCGGCGCCATCTTTAATTTGTCCCTCCTTCGGCCGCTCCCGGAGAGCAAGAGAGGTCACGACCGGTGCTGATGCAGCTTTTGGCGTGGATATAGAGTAGAAGCTACTGGTGGCAGTGCGATAGATGCCCATGGCCTCCCCACGACTACTTATGGTGTACGTTGTGTGGTGGAGGAATTTACACTACTGGGCCGTTGATGTCCCTATACCACAACATGTCAGATAGGACCTAGTAGCTCACGACAGATAAGACAACGATCGAGTAGGATCGTAGTGTTTCATCGGGTAGTCTTTGTTGTAGTGACTGGCTTTGCGATAACAAAGGCTGCTGTCTGTAGTAAAGTAATTTACGCCACCTGGCTGTCTTGGTCAAAAGTACAGTGTGATCAATAGTGTTTCGTTCGGGATTTGTTTCGGCGAGTGATGGTAAAACGATACGCATATGGTCCATCCATTCGGATTGTTGCTTCCGTTCCGTTCCTACTGCGCTGGAAACCCCAAAAGCTGGGACGACGGTGACAAGTCATCAGATAGTACGGTTGTGTCGCGATCATGGAGGTCGTGGTCAGTTCACATCTCGTTTTCTTGCACACCATGCGCCATGAGACGATTGGTAGTTTTAAAAAATTGAAGGTTCCGTACCTTATTAAATGGTTATTTGGCGAAATGATAATGTTCTTTGGTCCAGTCGTCTCTCAACAGAACATAAATAATGTGCAAGTTGTAGCCAATGGAGTGATGATATTCTGTTCCTCCTTCTTAATAGTTGGTTGACGCGATTCGGATGATCTGCAGATGGACAACACTGCTTCTCTGATCGTCTGATTTTTTAAACCATAATGTATTGCCGTGCCTTTAGGATATTGCGGCAACAAGATTCTCCTATACGTGGACAAACATGTATCGTATAGTAGCACCTACTTCTAGTTTGGAGTTTTCCTTTTCCTGTAGGAAAATTTGGCAATCATAGAGATGAGAGAAAACAGACGGTCTACTTATATGATATAGAATAAGGAGAGTAGACAAATGGACATGATCGCAACGATTTGGGCCTTTTCGCAACGTGGGATGAACTCATCCAATCGCGACGGCCTTAATGCTGATCGGGACGATCACAGCAAATCGATCTGATCCCCTGACCTGATCTTCTTCTAGGAAACACATCAATCAAAGCAAGGTTTAATCCAGCTGTTCGTGCCTTCCTGATGAACCAGCAGAAAATCATAGCACGGCCTTTCGACGCTGGATCCCAGAGTCTGACGAAACAGTGCACGGCTACGTAGCCAGCCCTACCCTGTATTATGCAGTCCTAACTCCTAAGTCCTTGACGTGTTGAACAGAGCTTCTGAACTTTTGGTGTTGGTTTGGTTCGGCACTAGGTCATTTAATTTAGTTCTGCACTAAGTGCATAAATAATAAAATGCTTCGTACTACCTCTGTCATATAAAAAGTCTCCCGCTACGGTAGTCCCAAATAATTGTGCACCCTACGGTGCAAGACTTCACCTATAACTAATTTTATTATTTTCTATTTTGGAAAGTAATTATTTTTAGAAAACAAATCCAGATCTTTTTTGCTAAGTTTTTTTTAGAAGATGTGATGCACTGATTTTGTTTGGAAAGAGCTTCACGTGACCAGACTTTTAGGAACCATGCCATGATTTGGGAAAAAAAAAGGAACCGTGCCATCTTTTGGGGGGAAAAACGTGACATGTTTAGGAAATACTAGCATGCTACATCCTAGTTGTGCAATCGTACTATTGTCTGGTTAATTTCTTTAAGAATCGTTCCATGATTGGAAAAAAAATGGTAACATGGTGCAAGAAAAAAAATAAGAATGTGACACGATGTTTTTTTTTTGATCAATCTTTTTTTTGATCAAATGTGACACGATGTTTTGGCAGAACGTATTGTGCTACCATGGTTGGAAAAGAAGGTAACAGAACGATCTGTCAGCGTACGTTATACTTTTTCTTTTGGTATGAACGTGATACGTTATGTTTTGGCATGTGTATGCGTTAATGTGTTACAACATTGGCATGAACATGTGATACGTGTTTGCCGTGCATCCCTGCTGTGCACTCAACAATTTTGGCACGAGAAGATACATGTTTTTGTGTAGCCACGACGTGTATCCCAGAGAAATCTGTTTGCGAGAGGGACCAAAGAAATTGGAATTAGGGCAGAAAGAAATAGGGGAACGGAAGAAACAGGGGAAAGAAAGAAATATTTGGTTCCTTCTTTTTATTTTTTCCTTTTTCTTCCTCTTTGAAAACCAAGGGTTGAGATTGATTTGTTCTCTTGGGTGCAAGAGTTGAGAGAAGGGACTACTGTAGCACTGCCCAAAAATGTCACTCTACTTTTGTCCTAAATCAAACCATTTAGGGCAAAACTAGGATGCATATTGTTCTTCAGAATGGAGGGATTAATATGTACTCTCTCCCTTTAAAATTATAAGTCATTCTAACCTTCTCAACTTTCTAGAATTATAACTCATTCTCACTTTCCAATGCACCTTTCTCTCTTCCCTATACAACCCTATCTCTATCTCTCTACTCCTTGTTTTCTGTGCACCCACCTTTTCTATTTCTTCTTAATCTCCGTCTAGAGCCAAAACGACTTATAAAGTTGAACAGATGGAGTACTATCGACTTCTGGCTTCTCTGAGTCCGTTCACTTGTCTTGCCTTTGCATTCCTTGGTGGTTTTTCCTAAATTCTCCCAGGTTTCATTCTCCTCAGACGGCTTACCACAGACGACGGGAGAGAGTGTTGTTGTACCCCCAGGAGAAAGCATCAATATCTTGCGGGATCACCGGGACATAGTGTTCTCTCGATTATTGGAGGCATAGTGCTATAAAAGGCTTTTTAATATCAAGAGTTTAATTCCCAAATAATGCAAAGGCATACGGGATCGCTGATGACACAAGGGACAATATCCTGATGATAAAGTTCAACAGACATAAATCCTGCTAGGACTTGACAATATGGCCGGTGCTTCCTTCAACAATTGCGACATTACCCACAGAGGGTCTTGGTAAAATTGTTGGCCCCTACATTCCTATGGGCAAAGCTACATTGTAGCTAGAGGGTGCTCATAATCATGCACCCTCAAATAATAAAATCAATCATGAATTTGCTCTATAATTTGACACGACCAGAATTCAGTTTTTATCCGTAAACATTATACACCGCCCTCAAGGTTTGGGCCAAATTGGGCATGGACTTTCAACCCATCAAGCACCGGTTTTCTTCCTCCTCGAGAACCCAGCATTTGTCATGGTCAGCTTCCCGGCATGCCCAGCCAAAATTTTTTTATTAATAATCAAATTCGACCAATTCTGAAATTTGCAAAACTAACCACCTTGTCGCCCTTTCAATGAGCGACAAGGGTGCCACATAGGCAAATGTCGGCCCAGTCACCCATCTAGAGAGCGAGAAGCCCTTGTCGCCCATTCAATGGGCGATTGGAGCCCAATCGCCCACTGGTGAGGCGATTAGCATAGACTCCCTTTTTTCCCGATTTTCTCCACTTTAACAATATAATCTACCAAATTCTTGATACAAAAATACTTTTAGACTTTGAAAAATTGTGCCCTTTTTTTGGTGGTAGGTCAAGTATTGTAGAAACCATTTGAGAATGGTTGAGTCGAAAATCTAAAATAAATTTTAAATTAAACTCCACAAATTGGACTGGTTGTTAAGCACTAATTGAATTTTTAGAGCACCTTAAACTTTTGAAAAAATCACCCAAAAATTATAAATGTCACGTAAGTATTCTCAAAATTATTGGTTATTGTTTGGGAATTTTGAAAAAGTTTAAGATGCTCTAACAATTCAATTATAGCTTAACAACCAGCCCAATTTGTAGAGTTTTAGTTTAAAATTTACTTTAGATTTTGGACTCCACCAAGCTCAAATGGTTTCTAAAATACATTCTCTATAAACAAAAAAATTGGCACAATTTTTAGGAGCCTAAAGTAGTTTTGATCGATAATTTAGTAGACTATATCATTAATGTGGAGAAAATCGGAGAAAAAAAAAAGAAGCATCCATCCTAATCGCCCTGGGCGACTGGGCTCCAATCGCTCCAAGCTTTTTTCAAAATGATCGGCCCTTGACGTCATATTGTTCCAGTGTTGATGTCAAATTGTCCTAAAAAAAAGTGTTCTCGCATGTACTTAATTTGGTTCCAGCCTTGTTTCAATTTGTTTCAGGTGCTACAGGCTACAGCTGGGCGCGGCGGCGCAACAGAGCGAGGCGAGGCGCGAAGGCTTCGTGGGCCGGTGGGCCGTGCGGTTCAGGTTTGCTGCTAATACCGCGCGAGTGGCAGTTCCTCCCGTTTTTGTCACCCAGAGGTCAGAACAGCCCATAAGAGCCGAGGGCCCGAGGTGCTCGGAGAGCCCACAGGTTCAAGTTTTGGCCGAAGATTTGCTTCACGGCTGACTTTGTTTGCCGCTTTCCCGCCCAGTCATCAGGGATCTTCGTTTCGTTTCGGTGTCTGACATGCTACCTTTTTTGTGACATATTATTCTTTTTTTTCTAAAGAGAATCTCGTGCACACTCTGAATAGCAAAAGAGAATTTGCCAAGTTTTCAAGAATTAAGGGCATTATTCGATAGATATTATATATTTAAGAAACCAAATCAACAAATACAACACTTTTGCCGCATAAAGCAAAAGGGAAGAAGCCAAAAGTAGCCCCGTTACAGATGAGGCGAACCACCATAAAATCAATTCAAAAGCGCCCTTCACATGCATGCATGCATGCATCCTCCAACCGGACGAATTATAATAATCTCCATTTTGCTCGTATGTGGAGATCGAGAACAAGCATCTTCATTCTTCCGCAAGACCGCAACGCATATATGATTAGTTGACGAGCCTGCAGCTCCTCCTGATCTCGCCCTCGCCGCCGGTCTTGATGCCGATGGCGGCCATCTTGACCATGGCTTTGGCGAACTTCTTCTCCCAGGACGCGGGGAACTTGGCGTTGGCGCGCACCATCCTGCCCGTCGCCGGCGAGGTCAGCAGCGCGTCGTCGGACGCGAACAGCACCCTCTTGGCCAGCACGTTCTTGTAGTACTGGTTGTCGAGCGCGTGCGTGGTCACCACGTCCTGCGCCACGGTGGCGGTGCTGGGGGCGTTGGCCGGGCACCGCCGACTCAGCAG
>LAPY01003343.1:0-17484 GCA_000970635.1 Eragrostis tef | reverse complement strand
ATTAGATTGCCTGGCCAGAAGACCCTTTTATTTATTGTTGCACTCGCCAGAACCATTACGTGCCCCCTTTAATTAGATAAATTGCTAGGATTAGAGTTCTTTTTACATTGTTCGTTCCCTATGGATTCGATACCTTAGGAATACTCCTGAGTGAAAGCTACATCGTTATCCATACGCTTGCGGATTAATTTCTGTTAGGCCTTTGGACTGCCAACACTTGGTTCAGGTGCACTTCCTTGAAACCTTTGTTAGTTCTTACCCCAGTAGAGATAAGCTGGCAGAAGCGGCGAAGCACAAAACCTGACATCACATTAGTCCACCTCATGGACTGCCTACCCTGCTGCCCAGCGGCGGCTGCAGCTGGAGCACCATCAGGCACTGTAACAAGTTGTGCACCAGCTGGGACAGCAGCCTCAAACTCCCCAACAAAGTTCAACAGATCATGCTCACCAGCCATGTCCTAATGCAAATGTCCTTAGCCTCAGTTAGCAGATAAATGAAATAAAGTCATCATTGCAAAATGTCCAGGGCCTCAAATAAGAAAACAGAAATCAACATCATCATTGCAAATGTCTAGGGCCTCAAATAAGAAAAATGAAATCAGCATCATCATTGCAAAATGTCCACAGCCTCAAATTAGAAAAAAAATAAGTGAGTAGCATCATTGCATAATGCCCAATGCCTGAAGTAACAGTAGGTAAAAATGATTTACTATCATCATTGCATAATGCCCAATGCCTCAAGTAAGAGCAGGTAAAAATGAATCATGCATCATCACAGCATTTTCCCAAAGCCTCAAGTAACAGAAATAGTCATAGCATTAAACAATACAGCAACACGTCCAACAACTAAGTTCTCATAAAAACAAAAATAGGGACAGACATAACATACAAGCCATAGTACACTGATACATAATGCAAGCCTCTAAGTGTGAGAGTTACCCCTATTTGCCCACATCTGACTAGCCTATTCATCTTTAATTGTAGCCCAACCAGCATTGTCAGCCATGCCAATCCCATGCCCAAGGGGTGCAGTATTGTTTGGTTCCCAAGTAGACTCTAGTGGAATAACCTCATCAACACCATACCCAAGTATCCAATTATGTAAAATGCAACATACAAGCACCAGTTTCACTTGTGTCTTGTATGGGTGAAAAGGTTTGTTGTCAAGAATGTGAAATCTGTTCTTTAAAACTACAAATGCCCTCTCAACAGCAACTCTCAAACTTGAATGTCTCAAGTTGAACAACTCTCTTGGGTTGGTTGGATGGTTTCTACCACCAAACTCATTGAGATGGTATCTAGTGCCCCTGTATGGAGGAAGAAATCCTGGTCGACAAGCATATCCAGCATCTACTAGATAGAATGTTCCTAAAACAATTACACATTGGTATTAGTCTATGGGTTTTTTACATAGTTAAGGTAGGTTATGAATTAATTTTGTTACCTTCTGGCACAACTAAACCATCAGGCCTCTCTAGTGCATCAGCAAGAATTGTTGCATCATGTGCTGATCCCTCCCAACCAGCCAGCACATAGGTAAAATGCAAATCAAAGTCCACAACATCTAGCACATTTTGAGTTGGATAATGCTTTCTCCCCCTAAATGTAGCTTGCATCTTTGCTGGTACTCTAGCATGAATATGTGTTCCATCTATTGCACCCACACAATCCTACATGATGGGACCATATGTCACATTTCAAATCATCATGCATGCAAGAATTTGTTTACAGATTATTACTTATTAATTACCTTAAAATATGGATACCATCTGTGACTGTTTCTGATCTTAAGTGGTCTCATTGGATGGAGGCCTTATCATCTCAGCTCTAAGTTCCCCAATGGCATACAAAACCTCTTAAAATGGCGGCTGATGGTCTGAACAGAACGCCTCCAATAGTTGTGTACGACTCTAAAACGTTGGTTGTGGCCAACAACATGCAGGAACATGGCAACTTGCTCTTCTACACAACTATGTATGCTGTCTCTAAGCAGTTTCTCTCCCTAAGCAGATTGCATAGACGGAAAAAGGGTGCTCTTCTCATTCTAAGCATGTTAACACACTCCACATCATTACAATTATAAATTTTATTTAAGATCGTTTGCCTCTCTGCATCCATTGCACTCATTGGGGAAGTGATCCTAGGCCGTGATTCCTTAGCATATGCAGTCAACCTACTAAACATGAATGCATACATAGCAGTGACTAGAGCAGCAGCCTGAATGATGAGCATTTTTCTCTTCTCTTCCAGAGACATCTATGCAAATGAAAACAACAAATAACAGAGCCTTAAGTGAAAGCTCAGATTCCATCAACAGCTACAAAAATGCTCACAGGGATCGACACATGCTCAGATTCAGCCAATCCCATGGCCAAGGGGTGCAGTATTGTTTGGTTCCCAAGTAGACTCTAGTGGAATAACCTCATCAACACCATACCCAAGTATCCAATTATGTAAAATGCAACATGCAAATACCGGTTTCACTTGTGTCTTGTATGGGTGAAAAGGTTTGTTGTCAAGAATGTGAAATCTGTTCTTTAAAGCTGCAAATGCCCTCTCAACAGTAACTCTCAAACTTGAATGTCTCAAGTTGAACAACTCTCTTGGGTTGGTTGGATGGTTTCTACCACCAAACTCATTAAGATGGTATCTAGTGCCCCTGTATGGAGGAAGAAATCGTGGTCGACAAGCATATCCTGCATCTACTAGATAGAATGTTCCTAACAATTACACATTGGTATTAGTCTATGGGTTTTTTACATAGTTAAGGTAGGTTATGAATTAATTTTGTTACCTTCTGGCACAACTAAACCATCAGGCCTCTCTAGTGCATCAGCAAGAATTGTTGCATCATGTGCTGATCCCTCCCAACCAGCCAGCACATAGGTAAAATGCAAATCAAAGTCCACAGCATCTAGCACATTTTGAGTTGGATAATGCTTCCTCCCCCTAAATGCAGCTTGCATCTTTGTTGGTACTCTAGCATGAATATGTGTTCCATCTATTGCACCCACACAATCCTACATGATGGGACCATATGTCACATTTCAAATCATCATGCATGCAAGAATTTGTTTACAGATTATTACTTATTAATTACCTTAAAATATGGATACCATCTGTGACTGTTTCTGATCTTAAGTGGTCTCATTGGATGGAGGCCTTATCATCTCAGCTCTAAGTTCCCCAATGGCATACAAAACCTCTTAAAATGGCGGCTGATGGTCTGAACAGAACGCCTCCAATAGTTGTGTACGACTCTAAAACGTTGGTTGTGGCCAACAACATGCAGGAACATGGCAACTTGCTCTTCTACACAACTATGTATGCTGTCTCTAAGCAAGTTTCTCTCCCTAAGCAGATTGCAGAGATGGAAAAAGGGTGCTCTTCTCATTCTAAGAATGTTAACACACTCCACATCATCACAGTTATAAATTTTATTTTAAGTTCTTTTGCTTTTCTGCATCCATGGCACTCATTGGGGCATAAGTGATCCTAGGCCTTGATTGTTCAGCATATGCACTCAACCTACTAAACATGAATGCATACATAGCAGTGACTAGAGCAGCAGCCTGAATGATGAGCATTTTTCTCTTCTCTTCCAGAGACATCTATGCAAATGAAAACAACAAATAACAGAGCCTTAAGTGAAAGCTCAGATTCAATCAACAACTACAAAAATGCTCACAGGGATCGACACATGCTCAGATTCAATCAACATCAAGAAAATCTATCATTGGCATGGGAAAATATGCTCAGATTCAATCATCATCAAATAAATCTGTCACAGGCATGGGCATGCATGCTTAGATTCAATCATCATGAAGTAAATCTATCACAGGCATGGGCATGTTATCTCAGATAAAATCAAGAGCAAGTAAATCTATCGCACGCATGGCACAAATGCTCAGATCTAATCATCAAGACTTCATATCCAGTAAAGAACTAGGCAACACAAAGAGGGGAAAATAGGGAGAGGACAGGCAGATTCGGTGTTACCTTGACCCAAGCAAACCAACACAAAGCCAAGAACCTGCACACATCACACGAGCACACATCACGCCGTCTGAGGCCATGGGATAAACGAAATCGAAAGAAATCAAACCGAATTGAAAGGGGAAAGGGACATCACTTACCTACAAACACAGATTCGCCAAGGTCTCGTGCTCCTGCAAAACAAAGAACCAAAGAACGGAGGTCAGGGCCTCGGATCCAATCCACAAAGAAGGAGAGCAGTGAGGAAAGGAGAAAGGGACATCATTTACCCACAAACACATATTCGCCAAGGTCTCGTGCTCATGCAAAACAAAAAACCAGAGAACGGAGGTCAGGGCCTTGGATCCAATCCACAAAGAAGGAGAGCAGTAAGGGAGAGGAAAGGAGTATGAGTTCACCTGTGGCTGAGGGAGAGCAATGGCGAGTGAGGAGGGACGGGGAGCGGCGGTGGCGATTTATAGGCGGCGAAAGGGGGCGGCAAACCCTATCTCTTCCCGCCTCGACGTCCTGCGTGAGCGTCTCTTCCCACCTCGTCATCCTGCGCGTGCGGCGGTGAAGATTTCTGGCTCATGGCGCGAAACGGGGGCGGTGACCCGAGCTCTTCCCACTTGCACTCGCCTCGCTTCCCGCCTGCACGAGGAGGCGCTCGCGCTCGCACCACGAGAGCCAGGATCCAGGGATGCGATCGATTTCTCCGCACCACGGGAGGCTGGCTCAGGGGTGCCTTTTGCATCCCGCGGGCCTGGCCCAATGGACCCTCCAGGCATCCAAACATGGGAAAGTTACATCCGGCGGGCCTGGTTCGGCCATATGCACCTAATCACCCCCCTAAGCTCCCTGGCTGCATCTCCAATGCCACCCATAAGCAACACATTGCAGGCAGCCAAGATGCAAGCCGTTGGCCAGTGTGGTCCTACTCGCGCAAGCGTCTCGGGGGCAAGCGCGCATTGTCTGGCATGTTGTGAGCGAGGTCCTGTACGTCGTCTTCGTCCTAGAGTAGGCGCCAACATCAGCGACTTCGATGAGCACTGGCGGAAGCGCATGCTCAATGCGGTGGAGGAGCAAGCACGCATGCACCGCACATGCTCTCACTCAGGTCACCACATCACCCCGCCTCCACGCCGCACGCCGCACAGAGCCTGCTCCGCCGTCATCGCAGATTGGCTACGGAGGACGAGCCAACAGAGCACGGCGCACAGCGCTGCAGAGGATGCGCGGCGGCGAAACAACAAAAGTGGCGTGAATTGGCCAGGGACGCGCACGAGCGCTCCCGTTTCCTGGCCAGGGACCGAAACAACAAAAGGTTTGCAATTTCAGAAATACCAGAAAAACCGCTACCGAAAAAACCGGTCTGGTAAACCGGAAAAACCGAGCAGTTTACAGTTTATTCGAAAACACAGTGTCGGATTTTGCGAAATGCCGGTCGGTTTTGCTAACCGGACAGGACCGATAAGTCTGGTTTTTCCGGTAAATCGGACCAGTTCGTCCAGTTTTGCAAACCTTGCCAGGAGGTCTTACCTCTTGTTAATTTTCCTGTTTAATGGGCTCACAGGAATGCAATCCTATAGAATCTAGCCCTCCCTTTCCTATGAAAAATTCTTGGGGCATTGGCGTTTCTACCCCTGGTTTCAATTCTAATTGCGGTTTTACCCCTTATTTTTTAACTTTGTGATTTTACCCCTAGAGTTTCAAAACGAAGACAAAGTTTGCCCCTCCCAGGGGTAAAATTGCAATACAAATATTGCGATTTTACCCCTGGTAGGGGCAAAGTCAAGCTTCAATTTGGAAAACCAGGGGTAAAATCGTAAAGTTAAAAAACGAGGGGTAAAATCACAATTAGCTTTGAAACTAGGGGTAAAAACACCAAATTCCCAAAATTCTTTCGGAACTCAAATCCTCCAAAAAATCTTGTATTTTTCCTTCAATCCAAAGGAGGCCTATTGTTTCCAAAAGGTTCCACATAATAAGCAATAAATGGATCGTTTCGTATATTTTGTTTTCAAGAAGTACATGCATGAGAAAACATGTACTCCCTCCATTCTTTTTTATATGACACCGTTGACTTTTTTCGTTACTTCAACCATTCGTCTTATCTATAAATATTTGTGTAAATAGCTAAGTGTATAAGTTATCTTTAAAACGCTTTTGATGATGAATCCAATGATATTCATTTAATATTTAAAAAGTAATTATTTAAATATATATATTGTTGGTCAAAGTTTAATGAAAAAGTGAACGATGTCATGTAAAAAAACAAAGGGAGTATTAAAATATTATATACATAATTTCATCTAGATCAAACTCAGTCTCACCTCTCTCTTCATTAATCTTTTGCAGACACACACTATTTAATGAGAATGAAAAGTATCACATCATTTGAAATAACATCATAGCCTATTTTTTTGCGTGAATTGTTAATTCACTGGACGGATAGAATGATTTTTAGTGATAGATAATGAAAGCCTTTTTTCTGATCTCATATATAATGAAAGCCTTGCTACTTAAGATAAATATGTTTGATACATAAATCTGAAAAGGTCTAGGGAATAAATTAACTAGTAGTGTTCATGTAATATCCATAAACGTAGCAGGTATCACTGTTTGCTTGAGGAATAATATTTTGGTGGAAATATGTCACTTTTTAGAATATCAGAATTTTGTTGCAATGATGACTTCTGAAATTTCATGCAAAACTCATACGATCTATGAAAGCAAGACTCCTTGCTTGTTTTTTTTTTAGAATTACACAGTACAATACAGACGCTCACAACACGCACGCACACTCACCCCTATGAACACACGTACGCAAACTCTATCCCTATGAGCACCTCCTAAGGACTGAGCACCTGGCAGATCTAGATATTCTCGAAGTCACCAAAGGCGCCTCGTTGTCGACGGGAACGCCGCTTACCACTTAACGCATAATGCCGGTAAATTCTAGAAAAATCGCTTTCACCGAGAGTCGAACCCAGGACCTCAAAAGTGTTACTCGGGTGCCTTAACCGTTAGGCTATGACCCCTTTCACAGGACTCCGGCTTGGTTTGCTGCGAGTCCAATAGTTGGGCCAGATTTGTGCATAGCTTCACGGGGCTCATGCAGCTCAATCAGTATTCGAGCCTCATTCCTCGCAACGGCCCATTTCCGAGGAGGACCCACGAACTCAAGGCACCCATATGCCTTACGGGCCCAATTCAGTGACTGGCAGAAGCAGGTTGAGGGAACTCGCAAGTCGCACCAGCGCCTATCAGCAGCACCCCCACCACCACCACCGCACGGCGGACGGCGAGGGAGACGGCGGCGGCCGGAGTTAGCAGTCGACCATGGCGTTCACGATGCGCGCGGTGAAGGTGCCGCCGAATTCGGCGTCTCTGGAGGAGGCGCGGCACCGGGTGTTTGACTTCTTCAAGCAGGCCTGCCGCTCCATCCCTACCATCATGGAGATCTACAACCTCGAGGACGTCGTCACCCCGGCCCAGCTCCGCTCCTCCATCGCCAAGCAGATCCGCCAGAACCAGTCGGTCACCAACCCCAAGGTCTGGTCTACTCTTGCCTTTCCGCACCCCCGCCCTTGTCCCCATCTCTCGGTTAGGTCGATCCCTAGGTCTGGCTCGAACCATTTGATTCCCGATCTGGTAGATACCCGATCTGAGAGCACCGACTGAGGAAACGGAATCGCAGTTAGATGGTTAAATCGTAGTGGTGCGCCAGGTGGATTGAAGATGCATTTGTTGGTAAACTTGCGACCTACTGCCTCAAGTACTATACTCTTGTAGGATACATGCCCTGTAGTTAGTAAGGAGAGTGTTCACTAATCGTTGACAATTTGCGCTGTTGGTTTTCTGTTTTGTTGCTTGCTGTCCTAATGTCCTGTATTCGCATCAGTTAGGGAATTGAAAGCTTTCGTTCAACTCGCCTTTTGGTTGCATAAGTAGCCACATTGGGAATAAGTGTCCTACTAGTGCTGGCAATACCCACCACAAGATTATCAGAATCTCATTGCTACTTCTGCGCTATATTTCTATTTAGAAATGAACCACACCTTTGTCAGTGGTGATATCGAGCAGTTGTGCTCTTGAGGCTCACAATCTTATGATGATTTTCGTTTTGGTGTGATATTTCCATATTTTCTGTCAGTTGTCAGGCAGTCACTTTAGCTTCAAAACCGTGATCAATGTTTACATAATTTTTTTTTACATTGCATAATTGATTCGTCCCTATCCATCCAAGAAAATCTGTAGATGATAGATCCGATTTGGTATTTAATCGTAGGATTGTTTTTCCAATTAAGGTCTACTAGCACTATTAAGTCAAGAAACAGGGGGGCTACCGACAAGAAGCATGAATTTCGAATTTTAGCTGGACATTGATGCAATTGCAACCTAATATTTGTGGCTACTAATTTTCCTTGAACTGGATGTAAATATGTTGAAGTTGTCACGATGTGCTTGCTGAACTGCCTGAATTTTCACAATCGGACTCCAATTGTTCATTGTTTGTTAGGCCTGGAAGGTCAAAGTCATTATATGTTGTTTGATGACTAGCTCCTGCGAAATTCGGTGATTTGGGAAAAGTTATTTTTCCTGAAAGTATATCCAACTTGCTTCTACTATAATGGAAGTTGAACATTTGTATTATGGGATCCTTAAATCTCATTGTCAATTGTTTGAAGTGTTTTAGTTTCTTTGTTTCTTGGAGGTGCTATTAGTGATACCAGATGGATGTTGTGTTAAGATTTCTGTCAGCTTCCACAATTGATTATATTGAGTTTAGGAATATGTTTTTCATTCTTTAAAATATGGTGGAATTTACAAAGTGATACACTAGTATTTTCCGCTTCTTTTGCAATAAAACTAGTAGAGATAATTTAGCAATGTGATATTTTTGTATTTTCACCCCAAAATAAAATCTGTAGTCCTACCAGAAGCTGGTTTGGTTGTACTGTGATACACTTACATACATAGTTTTCTGATAGCTGAAAACGTGAGTTGCTTTGATATGAGTGTTTTTTCCCACATTAACCAGTTTGGTTGACTTGAACTGCCCATTGGTATGGTTCTTTGCATCCTTGTTACATTCGTACAGAAGACCTGCATGCAATCCCTTGTGAGTATGAAGTAATGTAATGCTCTTCTATGTTGTGTTTTGCATCTTCTTGAGTTAGTAGTACTTGTTGACTTTGATTGGAATTACACTCGTACAAATGAGGGATTCAACGCACCTCATCTCAACCATATACCTTTTGTCCAGGTAAATTATAATCTATTTTAGTTTTAGACTGAACTATACCAGGTAAATGCATCTAGATTCAGTATCCTAATTACTTCTGAGGGATTCACTAACTAGAAGCAAGGGTGCTGTAGTTACTCCTTTATGTATTTTAACACAGTTATCTAAAACAAATCCAGATATTATAGTCTTGTGTCCTAAACAGAAATGGTCCAATTTTTTTGCAATGGCGTGGTATTATCAAATTCGGTGTTTTACCAACTAATATCATTGACCATTCAGTGTGTTTTTACTGTCACTGAGATTTTATGATTACAGGACGAACTTTGGTTATGTTCCATTTGTGAACTGTAGTTTGCATCCAGTACTAGGTACATGGACGGTAGACCTCTTGCGTTATTTTTTGCCATATCATGGTCGATGTCAGACATTTGTATCTAGAGTAGAATACTGGCCTTAGCCAACATTTTTAGATGCATGCTTCATATGGCAATTAAAATCTGCTACCTAAATTGCTAAGTTTCAGATTCTTTTTATTGTACTTTTTGGGTGCATTTTAGGGCTGTTATCTCGTAACATTTTAGTATAGTCAATATTACAAATCAACCTTCATGCCATCATTTACCTTGCAAACGAAAATTTTACAACTGATTGGTGTTTTACATTGTATATGCCACTTCAGCATCTCATTCATGACTGCTAATTATTTTTTTTTACAGGTTATTGATATGCTTCTGTTCAAGGGCATGGAGGAGTTGAACAACATTGTTGAGCATGCAAAGCAACGCCATCACGTGATTGGTCAGTATGTGATCGGCGAACAGGGCCTGCTGCAGGAAACAGGCTCAAAGGACCAAGGGAGCTCCGAGTTCCTCAAGAAATTCTACACGAGCAATTACTTCTGAGTTACCGATCTCTACCTTCTGTAATACTCGGGAGGTGCTCTGAATAAGATGCCGAGGACCTACCCAGGCCAATTGTTTTGCCATTGGAGGTTTGATGTGTCTGGTCCTTCAATCCTCTGCTCAATATGATCCTGTTGTAAGTTGTTTGTGACTGGTAGACTGTTGTACTTACCAAGTTGATATTGATATTTATGGGTTCAGCAAGCCTACCGAGGTTGAACTTTGTGTTTTTTCCTACTCTGGTCAGCCGAACACAGATGCCTTCTTATGAAGTGAAAATATGACAATATTTCTGTAGCTCTGTCTCTACCTTTTCCCTCAACTGCCCAGTTTTGTATAAAGTTATAGTGGCGCGTCGTTCTAGAAGAATGGCATCCAGCACATTATATGCAATTTTGTTGACAATTCATATTGTTATATTGCTACTACATCCTCTGTCGTATGGCATGAAAAAAAAAATCAGTTTTAAAACTTTGGCTATCACTACCACAAACGAGAGTAGGCCTGAGGGGACTCAGCGTCACTCACAGGAAATTTATTTTCCAGTAGCCCTAAACTCCACACAGCTCCAACCGCCACTTGCACCACTCCTAAGGCCTAGCATCAAGGAAACTCCATTAGTAAAAGATGCCTTTATACCACTTGTTCTATACCATTATTTTTGGAGGAACTTATATACTAATTGAAAAACTTCTAATATCTCATATGCCATTGTTGTCTCAATGACAAGTAGGACCTACTATCTGAATGACATGTGAGTCAAAATGGCATATAAGAGGTTTTAGTTTAAACCAGTGACATACAAGGTATTTTCTTTTATCTTTTCAATCTTTGGTTTTCAATTTGTTTCTTACCAAATTCGCATGGAAATGACTCTTATTGACCCTTCGTCTCCAGCAAATTACCTTTCTTTTCCAACGAACAACCCTTCTTCTCTAGCAAGTGACAGCCCGTGAGTGAACTTAGAAACCTCCATGCACTAATACGTTTGCAACCTGTAAAAATATTATATTACAACAACACAAATGTAACAAGGTATTATATTGTATCAGACGAATGTAACAAGGCACCTGGCTTTTGCCCTTCCTCTTTCCAAAGAGGCTAGTGGAAGGTGCCTCCTCCAACAATATCGGCATACCTATCTATAAGGAAAAAAAATCTTTAAAATAAATCAAGGAAACATGTATATCCCAATATCTTAATAAGAAACTACTTCGCTGATTATTTTTTACTCGATTAGCCTGACATATTTCTCTCCAAATCTCTCGCGCATTTCTATTAGCCGTTGGTTTTTGCGCCTCATTGCATGTGCATGCCGTTTCGTCTGGAATTGTAATTAAGCGCTGATGCAGGAAGAGGCGAGATATGCGCGCATGCAAGAGGCGGGATAGGAGTGCATGCAGGATGAGGACGTGGTTGGCTCACAAACAGGCCCACGATGCATGCCAATTAGTTAGCACTATGGCAATAGAAACGCTATGGCCTGAGTTACGAGCGATAATTTCTTCCTTGGTCTTTGTGTCTGAGGTTAATGCGCGAGAGAAAAACAATTACAGGGAGTATTTGATTTTGCTACACTAAGAGGCTTGAACGATGGTGCCTTAAAACTCTATCAAGATGTACCTTGAGTAGGCACTCTGTAAAGCATCAAACACATACAATGATGGTGAGTGCAAAAGAATGAACTAACACCATGCTTATATAGACCACAAAAGCATGATGCATGGCATGTCCTTTCAGCAAGAACACTATAAATAAGTAGTAGTCTGAATTAATGTGGGATGAACTAATCCTAGCTAAAGACAACTCCAATGTAGCCTGCTTCACGAGTCACTTTAAGACATTGAACCTTTTTTGGATGGCCGGCACAAGATGCCACTAATCTTGCTGTTAATCAAGTGAAACCATAATCACAACCATTCGAATGATATTGTATGAAGTAAAACTAACGTGGTCAGTTTCGGAGGCCGTAGAGACGGCGCGGCTTTATCCTTCTGATTATCAAAAATCAACGTTGCAAGCCTACCGAGGTTGAACTTTGTGTTTTTTCCTACTCTGGTCAGCCGAACACAGATGCCTTCTTATGAAGTGAAAATATGACAATATTTCTGTAGCTCTGTCTCTACCTTTTCCCTCAACTGCCCAGTTTTGTATAAAGTTATAGTGGCGCGTCGTTCTAGAAGAATGGCATCCAGCACATTATATGCAATTTTGTTGACAATTCATATTGTTATATTGCTACTACATCCTCTGTCGTATGGCATGAAAAAAAAAATCAGTTTTAAAACTTTGGCTATCACTACCACAAACGAGAGTAGGCCTGAGGGGACTCAGCGTCACTCACAGGAAATTTATTTTCCAGTAGCCCTAAACTCCACACAGCTCCAACCGCCACTTGCACCACTCCTAAGGCCTAGCATCAAGGAAACTCCATTAGTAAAAGATGCCTTTATACCACTTGTTCTATACCATTATTTTTGGAGGAACTTATATACTAATTGAAAAACTTCTAATATCTCATATGCCATTGTTGTCTCAATGACAAGTAGGACCTACTATCTGAATGACATGTGAGTCAAAATGGCATATAAGAGGTTTTAGTTTAAACCAGTGACATACAAGGTATTTTCTTTTATCTTTTCAATCTTTGGTTTTCAATTTGTTTCTTACCAAATTCGCATGGAAATGACTCTTATTGACCCTTCGTCTCCAGCAAATTACCTTTCTTTTCCAACGAACAACCCTTCTTCTCTAGCAAGTGACAGCCCGTGAGTGAACTTAGAAACCTCCATGCACTAATACGTTTGCAACCTGTAAAAATATTATATTACAACAACACAAATGTAACAAGGTATTATATTGTATCAGACGAATGTAACAAGGCACCTGGCTTTTGCCCTTCCTCTTTCCAAAGAGGCTAGTGGAAGGTGCCTCCTCCAACAATATCGGCATACCTATCTATAAGGAAAAAAAATCTTTAAAATAAATCAAGGAAACATGTATATCCCAATATCTTAATAAGAAACTACTTCGCTGATTATTTTTTACTCGATTAGCCTGACATATTTCTCTCCAAATCTCTCGCGCATTTCTATTAGCCGTTGGTTTTTGCGCCTCATTGCATGTGCATGCCGTTTCGTCTGGAATTGTAATTAAGCGCTGATGCAGGAAGAGGCGAGATATGCGCGCATGCAAGAGGCGGGATAGGAGTGCATGCAGGATGAGGACGTGGTTGGCTCACAAACAGGCCCACGATGCATGCCAATTAGTTAGCACTATGGCAATAGAAACGCTATGGCCTGAGTTACGAGCGATAATTTCTTCCTTGGTCTTTGTGTCTGAGGTTAATGCGCGAGAGAAAAACAATTACAGGGAGTATTTGATTTTGCTACACTAAGAGGCTTGAACGATGGTGCCTTAAAACTCTATCAAGATGTACCTTGAGTAGGCACTCTGTAAAGCATCAAACACATACAATGATGGTGAGTGCAAAAGAATGAACTAACACCATGCTTATATAGACCACAAAAGCATGATGCATGGCATGTCCTTTCAGCAAGAACACTATAAATAAGTAGTAGTCTGAATTAATGTGGGATGAACTAATCCTAGCTAAAGACAACTCCAATGTAGCCTGCTTCACGAGTCACTTTAAGACATTGAACCTTTTTTGGATGGCCGGCACAAGATGCCACTAATCTTGCTGTTAATCAAGTGAAACCATAATCACAACCATTCGAATGATATTGTATGAAGTAAAACTAACGTGGTCAGTTTCGGAGGCCGTAGAGACGGCGCGGCTTTATCCTTCTGATTATCAAAAATCAACGTTGGTTTGAATCTAACATTATTTTATATTAATAAAAACTAAATTTATACTAAAAAATTAAGTAATGCCGTAATGTTGATTGCTAGGCAATTATTTCCTACGGTTGTGAACCGTGAGACGACCCCCACGGCTCCACCGAACGGTGCGCGCGTTCACGGTGCCGTGCCTCCAAGCGAGGCTCTCCGCTCCCTGGGGCTCCACGGTCGCAACGCAACCCTAACGTTCACCGCCTCCCAAATATCCGGCCATTCCTCAATCCTTCCCCTGCCCACAGCCGCCGCCACCACCTCATCATTCTCCCTCGTCTCGTCTCCAGAGGTGCGCGCTACCCATCTTTCGCCGGCAGTAGAGCGTCTCGGCCTCTCCGATCCCCGCCGGTACGGCCTTTTCCGTCCTCTCCCCCTCTCCGCGCCAGGGTTTCGGGCTCCTTCGATTCTCGGCCGAATGGGAATTTTAGGCTCCAGAGTTCTATGCACGGGTGTTTTCTAGTTCAGGCTCCATGTAATTCTGAAATTTTTCGGGTTGGATTTGGTCTCTGCAGGTGCGTGTTTGTAGCGGAATCGGCTGCAGCAACCAGCAAAGGGGTATCAACCATGGCGACCCGTAAGTTTCGTTTGCTCCACTGGTTTGCTTTGTTGTTCTGTGCCTGCTCCGATTCGATCATTTAGTATTAATTTTGCAGTTGGTGAATGATATCGGCTCTGATTTAAGCAGCAAAACGGAGTCAGTGTATATATGAAATTTTCGTTTGCAATAGTATCATTGTTGTTGTATGAGTGTGTTTTCCGTGGCGTACAATGTTTATCGTTGGAATTAAAACCTGTGGTTTGATTATTGAGAACGAGTGTTGGCTACCATATACTCTGGGAGAAGGATAGTTCTGAGCTTGTGGCATTAATATGTTAACATTTTTGATTTGGTGAAGCCTCAGAACTTAATTCCCTAGTACTCTTCTAGTACCTTTTTTTTAGGGCTTCTAGCATGTAATAATTAATGGGTTAAGACAAGCATAATTTTGCTCAATGGTTTTCTACATAGGTTGGTCAGTATCCTCTTTAAAGTTTATTGCATTGATTTTTAATCTGCATGTAACTACTGTAGGTATTCAGTTTGAGAACAACTGTGAAGTTGGTGTTTTCTCCAAGTTGACAAATGCGTACTGCCTGGTAGCAATTGGAGGGTCAGAGAACTTCTACAGGTTAGTGATACATATTGTGTTTGTTTTTTCTTTGTTTGACGTTTGGTGGAAGTATATGGATATCTAACTCTTAGTGCGTTTCTTTCTGAATGGTTTACAGTGCGTTTGAGGCAGAGCTTGCAGATGTCATTCCTGTGGTCAAGACCTCTATTGGTGGTACCAGAATTATCGGGCGACTCTGCGTAGGTTCGTATCCAGCTTGGCTTCGCTGGTTTGAGTCATCCTTTTCTTACCTGAATTCTTCCTAACTGTGTCTGTGATTCAGGAAACAAAAAGGGACTTTTGCTGCCTCATACCACCACTGACCAAGGTACTTCAACAAACTATCTGCTTTATGCTGCAAATGTTACATTATTCCTGTTACACATACGATTTTGTGTGTCACCAAATAGGTTGTACAGATTTTGTTTTAACATACATATGTTTCACCATTTCATGTTCTTTAGATGAATATAATGAAAATCATCTGTTTGAGATTCATACGCACTACCAGCAAAGCAAAAGTTTTTCTTTTCTTGCGGATTTACAGTTAATATGATTTGGATTCAGAAGGTTTGCAACTGCTACTGCAAGTGATATAAATACTACTTAGAGAGATATTGCATTTAGAGAGGCACTATTTTGTTTAGATGATTATGGCATAAGCTGTTGCAAGCACCCTTTTTTGTAAGATTTGTAATGGACCTATATTTCGATCAATATTCATGTAGGAGTAACTCCTGAGGGCTTTTTTCTTTTTTGAGGACATCCTATTCGTTTGCTAGAGTGGGATAGCCATGTCAATTTCATAACATTATGTAGTTATGTTATTGGTGTTGCAGATTTGCAATGACTGGAGCTCAATTTCATAAAATAGTATTTATATAAGTTTCTCTTAATCTAAGATGACGAAGGAGTTTGCCGAGTAATCTTGGCATTGTGGCCTACACTGTGGTACTTAAATTTGTTTGTATCATGGGATATGCAGTTCATCATGAGTTTATATTCTTATATGTTTCCCCTGTCTGTTGGAATCTCTCTAGAGCTTCAGCATTTGAGGAACGGCTTGCCTGATCAAGTTGTTGTTCAGCGCATTGATGAAAGGCTCTCTGCTCTTGGCAATTGCATAGCCTGCAATGATCATGTTGCACTTACGCACCCTGACCTTGACAAGGTATGCCTGTATCACTGGTGGCGTTCACTGAATTTATGCTTTCCACATTTATCTCAAGTTGAAATCTTTGAGGCAATCAATTCTCCAGGAAACTGAGGAGCTTATCGCAGATGTGCTTGGTGTTGAGGTGTTCCGCCAGACCATTGCAGGAAATATCCTTGTTGGGAGTTACTGCGCATTCTCTAACAGGGGAGGCTTGGTATGATCATTAGTGTTAACTGCATTTCCAATTTCATCCAAGTTATTCTGCCCATAATGTTCTTGTAACATGCAATACACTCGTGAAATAGGTCCATCCTCATACATCCATTGAGGACCTTGATGAACTGTCTACATTACTGCAAGTTCCCCTCGTTGCTGGAACTGTGAACAGAGGCAGCGAAGTCATTGCTGCAGGCATGACAGTGAATGACTGGACTGCCTTCTGTGGCTCAGACACAACAGCCACCGAGCTCTCAGTTATCGAAAGTGTCTTCAAGCTGAGGGAAGGGCAGCCCACCGCTATCGTGGATGACATGAGGAAGTCTCTGATAGACAGCTATGTGTAACTGAGGCATTTCAGATGCAGGTCTGAGTATTAACTGTAGTAAGAACTGTGGCAAGGTATATTAGTGTGATCTGTAGCATTTGAAATGTGGGCTTCATGGTTTCGCTTTGTTCAGTAAAATTTCACCGTATGTTGGTTTTAGACCATGGTGTTCTGGCTATTTGCTATATTTGGATCAGTCCCATCGGGTAGATTTTCTTCTTCAGCAGCATTGTCCGGATCTCTACGGGCGCGTTCGGCGTCCTCCCCTCTAAAATTTAGAGGGGTCTAAACAAAAAAATTTTGTCTTTGTTTAATTACAAAACTAACTGTAGAACCTCTGGCCTAAATTGCGAGACAAATTTAATGAAGGTAGTTAAGCCGTGATTAGACGATGGTTACTACTGTAGCATCACTGTAGCAAAATATAGCTTAATTCGGCTCATTAGTTTCGTCTTGTAAAGATGTATCCATCTGTAAAACGGTTTTGTCAGTAGACTTTATTTAGTGCTAGATTCTTTTTGTTTAGAACCTCTAAAATGCTGAACGCACCCTACATTTCTGCTAATTCACGCAAGTGATCCTAACATCGGTTGCGAAGCTGTAAATGTTAGAGTTAGGATTGAACTAGCCGAATCGATTCCTCCA
>LAPY01003342.1:49584-59808 GCA_000970635.1 Eragrostis tef | reverse complement strand
GTCTCCCCAGCCATGACGCCGAGCAGACAATACGATTGACCTACACGATAAGATTCACAAAATGATGTCACCAAACGACTCAATGAAAGAAATAAGAAAAGACACCACGATTATGGGCACAATGTCAAGAAGGTATCTTAATTCAAAAGTGACAAAAAATATCATCAGGCATGCATGCAGGCTGCAAGACCAAGAGCAATAGCACAAAGCGGCAGACTGTTTCATACGAGCTGCACAAGCTCGCTAATGACGGGACCCTACCTCTAATGGCGTGTGGGGCAGGAAGGATCAGTTGCAGGGAGTACGGTTTAGGGTTAGGGCATGGTGCTGGTCCCCGCGACTCCATCTTCTGCTATCTCATACCCTGATCTGATGCCGGGATATCGCTTGGTAGCGCGGGATAAATCCTCATCTTCTGATGAGTCAGTGTGACCCTTGGGCGCAGCAAATGAAACGGTGAAGTCATCTTCCAAGCATTCAAGATAGCAAGAAAAGAAGCAAAGATTAAAGACAGTGTCAAAATTATATGGCAAACAAGCAAACATATACTGTGAGTCCCAACTTATTTTGTATAGTGTTTCATAACTGTCTTCATAGCTATATAGATGTGAACCGATGAATGAATTCTAAAATGTTGGTCTCTAAGAAAGAAGTTCTAAATGTTTATTGGAATCATTCAAAACCATTTCTTGGAATGATGAAGTAACATGATCAACAGACAAAAAAGGAAAGCATGGGTTGACTTTATTCTCTCGATAAAAATGGTACATGGTTTCGCAAATGAACATTATACCAAAACTTTTTGTGAAACACACAGTATACAGAAAATGTCCAAGACACAACTGCCAGTGAATCCGTAGCTACGTACCTTGGGTATGTCCGCAGAGAGCTGCATCAGCTGCAACCACCTTAGCAACTCGAACAAGTCAATTGGCTTACACAGGAAAATTACACTAATACTGAATGAAGTGTGTAGAATACAAACAATGAACAATGTCAGTTAGAAGGATGGGGCTTAGGTTTCAGACCTTCTCATGGCGGTGGTTGAGGATGACGGCCTTTATCCAGAGAACCTCCATCTTGTGGGGCAGGAAGGATCAGTTGCAGGGAGTACGGTTTAGGGTTAGGGCATGGTGCTGGTCCCCGCGACTCCATCTTCTGCTATCTCATACCCTGATCTGATGCCGGGATATCGCTTGGTAGCGCGGGATAAATCCTCATCTTCTGATGAGTCAGTGTGACCCTTGGGCGCAGCAAATGAAACGGTGAAGTCATCTTCCAAGCATTCAAGATAGCAAGAAAAGAAGCAAAGATTAAAGACAGTGTCAAAATTATATGGCAAACAAGCAAACATATACTGTGAGTCCCAACTTATTTTGTATAGTGTTTCATAACTGTCTTCATAGCTATATAGATGTGAACCGATGAATGAATTCTAAAATGTTGGTCTCTAAGAAAGAAGTTCTAAATGTTTATTGGAATCATTCAAAACCATTTCTTGGAATGATGAAGTAACATGATCAACAGACAAAAAAGGAAAGCATGGGTTGACTTTATTCTCTCGATAAAAATGGTACATGGTTTCGCAAATGAACATTATACCAAAACTTTTTGTGAAACACACAGTATACAGAAAATGTCCAAGACACAACTGCCAGTGAATCCGTAGCTACGTACCTTGGGTATGTCTGCAGCGAGCTGCATCAGCAGCAACCTCCTCAGCAACTCGAACAAGTCGATTAGCTGTAGTAATAACACAGGAAAATTACACTAATACTGAATGAAGTGTGTAGAATACGAACAATGAACAATGTCAGTTGGAAGGATGGGGCTTAGGTTTCAGACCTGCTCATGCCGGTGGATGAGGATGACGTCCTTTATCCGGAGAACCTCCATCTCCTTTCTCGCCCCGTCCATATTGCCAGAGAACTTGCGCCACAGCTCCAGCCCTGCGTCGTTCGTGCTGGCCGCCTACGAAGACTTCCCAGCCATGACGCCGAGCAGACAATACGATTGACCTACACGATAAGATTCACAAAATGATGTCACCAAACGACTCAATGAAAGAAATAAGAAAAGACACCACGATTATGGGCACAATGTCAAGAAGGTATCTTAATTCAAAAGTGACAAAAAATATCATCAGGCATGCATGCAGGCTGCAAGACCAAGAGCAATAGCACAAAGCGGCAGACTGTTTCATACGAGCTGCACAAGCTCGCTAATGACGGGACCCTTCCTCTAATGGCGTGTGGGGGAGGAAGGATCAGTTGCAGGGAGTACAGTTTACGGTTAGGGCATGGTGCTCGTCCCAGCGGCTCAATCTTCCGCTATCTCATGCCCTGATCTGTTCCACGATATCGCTTGGCGGGGCGGGATAAATCCTCATCTTCTGATGAGTCAGTGTGACCCTTGGGCGCAGCAAATGAAATGGTGAAGTCATCTTCCAATCATTCATGATAGCAACAAAGGAAGCAAAGATTAAAGACAGTGTCAAAATTATATGGCAAACAAGCAAACATATACTGTGAGTCCCAACTTATTTTGTATAGTGTTTCACAACTGTTTTCATGACTATATAGATGTGAATCGATGAATGAATTCTAAAATGTTGGTCTCTCAGAAAGATGTTCTAAAATGTTATTGGAATCCTTGAAAACAGAGGAAATTGTAGGAAATGCAAGCTTTAGAGCCATTGTTTTCATGAGTTCTCGGCGATCAAGTGCCAATGTTTAGGGCATGGGTTCACTTTATTCTCTCAAGAACCTCGTCATGTACTATAACCTATATCTTTTTGTTTTTGCGATTATACTACAACCTGCACCAAGCCGTTGATTTAATATAAACGAAGGTTACAGGCATAAAGATGAGAGAGAAAATAAGCATAGAGAAAAAAGGCACGTAGTACCTTGCATCCAAGTGAGCAGAAGCGGTATTCCTACTTGAGCAAAGCCCAGTCACAGTGCTTGCAACTATATTCCCCAGGCTTCCCGTTCCCCTCCATGGGCCGCTTGTTCAGAAACACAAGCAGGTCTTTGTTCTGGGAGTACGTCTGCACCTCCCCGACGCCCAGCAGCAAATCTACGTCCTTAACCTTCAACACTGTGCCTAGACGACTTCCTGATCTGCACCAAACACACATGTCAGAGCCCGACAACGAGATAATGGCTGTGGTCTCCACGGACCTCCATAATGAAGCTCTCCACTTCTTGCGCGGACGGCGTGACTGTCATCCGGATCACGTTATTGTGGAAGCCGACGTTGACGTGTTGTGTCGCCATTTTATTTGCAATACCATCAGCCCTAACTTTCCAGCCCCTACAAAACAAGAAGAGAGCAAGCTCAACCACCGTACAAATTTTCCATGTCCTGTGAACTATATCTATTTATGTCTTTCCAGATTTATGCACTATGGATGATGTGAAAGTTTGATTAAATACGTACTTAATGTCATCAGTGTAAAGCACCGTGATCTTACTTGTTGATATCACGCACAAATGTCCTGATTATATACGACTTGTTCTTTGGCATCGCACGAACATCATCCTCAACTTCAGTACTTTGCAAAATCAAAAAAAAACTAGATCAAGGAACAGAATGTACTAGCTAATACTATTAGTATGATTAATCACAAGGGATAAACATGTGCAGAGGTTATTTGTGTGTAACACACACTATACGTAAAATGTCCGAGGCACAGCTTCAGGTGAAACGTAGCTACGTACCTTGCAGGTATGTCCACAGCAAACTGCATCAGCTGCAACCTCCTCAGCGACTTGAACAAGTCGATCAGCTGTAGTAATCACACAGGAAATGTACACTAATACTCAATGAAGTGTCTAGAATATGAAAAATGGAACAATGTCAGTTAGAAGGATGGGTTTTAGGTTTTGGACCTGCTCATGGTGGTGGTTGTGACAGCCTTTATCCGGAGAACCTCCATCCCCTTGCTTGCCCCGTCCATAGTGCCAAAGAACTTGCGCCACAGCCGATCGACTCAACAAAATAACATCACCAAACGACTCAACGAAAGAAATAAGAAAACACACCACGATTATGGGCACAACGTCAAGAAGGTATCTTAATTCAAAAGTGACAAACATATCATCACACATGCAGGCTGCATAGCCAAGAGCAATAGCACAAAGCGGCAGACTGTTTCATATGAGCGGCACGAGCTCGCTAATGACGGGACCCTTGCTCTAATATATGGCGTCTCGGGGAGGAAGGATCAGTTGCAGGGTATAGGGTTTAGGGTAATGGCATGGTGCTGGTCCCAGCGGCTCCAAGTAAATGAAACGGTGAAATCATCTTCCAAGCATTCAAGCTAGCAATAAAAGAAGAAATATTAAAAACTGTCAGAATTATATGGCAAACAAGCAAACATACTGAGTCTGAACTTAATTTGTATAGTGTTTCACAACTGTCTTTCTAGCTATATAGACGTGAATCGATGAATGTTAAAATGTTGGTCTCTTAATGGCATGGTGCTGGTCCCAGCGGCTCCAAGTAAATGAAACGGTGAAATCATCTTCCAAGCATTCAAGCTAGCAATAAAAGAAGAAATATTAAAAACTGTCAGAATTATATGGCAAACAAGCAAACATACTGAGTCCCAACTTAGTTTGTATAGTGTTTCACAACTGTCTGCCTAGCTATATAGACGTGAATCGATGAATGAAGTTCTAAAATGTTGGTCTCTCAGAAAGAAGTTCTAAAATTTTATTGGAATCCTTGAAAACCATTTCTTGGAACAATGAATGCAACATGGTCACCAGACTAAAAAGGAATTTCTAGGAAATGCCAGCTTAACAGCCGTTGTTTTCATGAGTTTTGGGCGATCAAGTGCCAATGTTTAGGGCCTGGGTTTACTGTATTCTCTCGAGAAAATGGTATACGGTTTTGCATATGAACACTATACCTAAATAGATCTTCCTCTTCCCTATCTCAACCTTGGGATCCTCCGATGATTGCGCCAACATGCCTGTTTTCTGCAGCCAAGGCAAAGAGTGAAAGATTTAGCTAGTTAAGCATCATAAGATCTTAAATTTATATTAGTAGCATATTATACACACTTACAATAACATGTCCAGATAGCGGCAACTTTGTTGCAGCAGCAATTGGAGATGTTCTTGTGACAGTAACTCCCTGGGGATCATGTCTCCATTTCACATCTTCATGGGTGTCATCTCTGGAATGTCCTTAGACAGACTCCTTGGTTCTCCTTTACTTATAGTGGGCTTCTTTTTTATAATTAGGCGAAAGGGGTGGCGTTTTTGTGGGTTTTGTAGATTCTTAGCATGTGGTACATGTTCCGTTTCAATGGCTGGCCTTCTCTCTTTTCTAAACATTGCTGCTGGACCAAACCTTTTCCAGTACCACAGCTACGTTTTTATGGCTTTGCTTTCTTCAGCAGCGACCCTTGTGCCGCTGATGACTCTTGTACTATGATCTGTTGTTTTGTGCCTGCCGCTGTGTCTAATGGCCTGCTAGGATATTTATATTTCATTCCGCTCCCTGAGCCTTCGTCTTTGTCCATACTAGTTATATGGTTGTTCACTGCAATATATACATCGGCCATATCAATTTCTAAAAAATATATTTATGGGCAATAGTAAGAATACTTGTAAATTAGAGAACTTCAGTAGCAAAGAACTAAATTGTTATACCCACTGATTCGACCATCATCATCGATGTCTTCAAACAATTTCACATTGTGACGGTCAAAGAAATGAGTAAAGCAAATTTAAGTAAGATTATTGTTCAAGAACAAGTCCCGCATGGCAGGAGCAAATCAGATAGTTATATGTATGTTTGCACCACTTTCTTTTCGAAAAAATGTGCTTGCACCACTTAGAAATGTACTCCCTCCTTCCTTGAATTGTTGATGTTTCAGACAGCATGAATGAACTAGAAATGAACTAAAAAGTCTTGTCTGAACGTCAACAAAAAAAGAATGGAGGGAGTAATAAGGAAGCTTTATATTTTTGTACCTCAGACCCATGTGGAATATCTACTGGCTCAGACATAGTGCACCTACGTCCATAGGTGGAATAGCAAGCCCCCAGTCATCTTCACCAGCTGATGAATTTGCCCTATCTAGGGATTTATCGACATATATATCACATTGCCATTTAGCTAAGCTGAGTGATGATGAAGATTATGATCATGTAGGACACACAATAAGTACACTCACCTGAGTCACCTGCCATTACAACAACCTTAGTATTTGCAATCCATTCCTCAGCCCTAACTTTCCATCCACTGCAAAACAAGAAGAGAACTAGCTCAACCACCATGCCATATTCTTAGCTATCTATCTATCTGTTTCAAAGTCTGTGCACCATGGATTAAAATGAAAACCCGATTAAATATTTAAAATCATCAGTGCAAACACAGTGATAGATCTTACTCGATCTCAAGCACAAGCTCCCTGATTTTATGTGACTTGTGCTTTGCCAATGCAGCCACAGCAACCTCAATTTTAGGATTCTGCAAGATCCAAAAATCAACAATAAAGATCAAGGAACAAAACATAGCTACTAATTAATAACAATCGTCCCAAGAGCACTTCGTCACCAAGACTTCAGATTTATGTGCACACACTGTACTTAAAATGTATAAGGCACAGCTTCATGACAATCCCTAGCTACGTACCTCGAGTACTTCCACAGTGAGCTGTATCAGCTGCAGCCTCCTGAGCGACTCCAACAAGAAGTTGGCCGACTGCATCCATCACAAGAAATATACACTGTCAAACTGAATGAAGTGCGTAGAACACAAACAATGCAACAAGGTCAGTTAAATGTACCGGGTTTAGGTATCAGACCTGCTTGTGGTGGTTGATGAGGATGGCCTTGATCCGGAGCACCTCCTCGTTCTCCAGGCTCGCCTCTTTCATATTACCGTCGAGCTTATAGAGATCAGAATCCAAAACGTCGGCAGAACTATTGCCGAGACCATGGACGTGCTGGCTGTTGTTGCCTGCATTACTGGTGGTATTGACCGATAACACTAAATACTGGTGGTGGTGACCGATTCAAAAAAAATTCTAGAAAATCACTGAGATTCGGTCAAAACTATTTTCATTGACCATAACACTTGATAAGAAAAAGAGCTATATATCTTCTTTTGAAACTAATGATCAACAATGACAAATGTACACATTTCCATAGAACAATGTTATATATATGACATATTGTTAACCTAGTGGTTTTAACTAGGGCCATAATATGAAGTCCACAGACGGGGAAAACGGTCTCACGGTATTAGAATCAAGAAGAGCTCAAACATAGCCCCGTCAAGAAAGGTCACGAAAGTCGGTCCCATGGCACCACGAGGCATTGCATGTTTGTGCATGAGGTCTTTGCGGCCCTACCTCAGCTTGAAAATTCACTCCCACAACGAATTGATCCTAGTATACTTGAGGTGCTAACTAAGAGTCCTAACCATAATGTCTTCACATATTAGAGCAATGATTATGGAGTTCCGTATGGCTGCAGTTCCAATACCTGCGCCCTTCTGGATTCCGTGCTACCTGCCTCATCCCAGAGGTCATCTTCGATGCAAGCCATGCGACACTTCTCCATGGTCCGATCTTGCTCCCATACCAAGTTAGTGTTTATGCACCCATTCCCTTCCTCAAAGGGGGTTAATTGCTAAACCAAGCTAGCTCGGGTGTTTCAGACACCCCTAGGCAAACCCTACCCTATGAACGCACATAGGCAAACCCTACCCTATGAGTATCTTCGAAGATTGAAACGGCAAATCCTCGAGAATGACGAAGGCAACCACTAATGCCTCGCCGTCGACACGGCCACGTTGTCTACCGTTGAAAGCACAACACCGTTAAATCCTAAAAAATTAATGACACCTTGAGGTTGTCTCGATAAAATATTGTTCATGACTGAGTGCAACAGTTTGTTCTGGTTAAAGCACAATTAGAATTCAATAAACTGCAACGCATATAGTCACATATCCATCGGCTTGATCGATGGGAAGCGACCCTATTAATTTAACAAAAACACGTTAGCAACATCCTCCATAGGGTTGGCATGGCCAAAAAGGTGAGCCTGTGCCAACTAAGTAGCAATTGACAATTTACATCATGAAAAAAATCTGTCTGGTTCACTTCATGAGGAATTTGGTAATTACGTGATCCTCATTTAGCCAAATAGTAATTAAACAATCAATTTGTTTCCCCTTTATGCATTCGCCAACTAACCAGAGTTGGCCAACAGTCAATTAGTCCTCATTTTGGATGAAAAACATTTCATGGTTCCAAACTAATCGCACATTATCAGTATTTCACTGGAAGAAACCTTAACTATATAGTGGCTATATATACGAGGCGTATCCCGGGTTACCAAGACACGAGGTAGCCTGATTACTAGCTTAGCCATAAGCCATGGGTGCCATAACTGTGCTCGTGGGTGTGATGACTCTGGCCGTGCTTCTGGTTGCGCCCTCCACAGCGCAAGACGGCCATCACGTGCCCGGGCCTCTCCACCACCATGCTGATGCCCCGAGCCCCGGTCATCCACATGGTCATCACGGTCCAATGGTGGCGCCGGCGCTTGCTCCCTCACCAGTGCATCACTGTCATCGTCGCCACCATGGCGGCCATCACGTTCCATCGCCAAGCCCGCACTACCACCACGGCCACCATGCTTTGGCTCCAAGTCCGCAACACCACCACCACGGCCACCATGCTTCGGCTCCAGCGCCAACTCATCAGCACCACCATGGCGGCCACCACGCTCCGGCTCCAAGCACCCAACAACACGGCGACCATGCGCTGGCTTCAAGCCCACACCACCACACTACGGCTCCGAGCCCGCACCACCACGGCCATCACCACGCTTCGGCTCCAAGTCCACACCACCATGGCCACCACGCGCCCCCGCACCATCACGGCCACCATGCTCCGGCTTCCGCGCCAACTCATCACAATCACCACCACGGTCATCATGCGCCGTCGCCGAGCCATCCGCCCATTCCTGTTCCGAGTCGTATCGATGAAGCGCTACGGTTGTTGTTGGATCGATTGAGCGCTACGGCCGGACATGATCAAGTGACACCACCGGCCTCTGCTTCTGCTCACTTTGGTGGATAGGCTCCGACGCTTTAAGGATTATATTTTGTCTCTGATCGGTGGTCTAACCTGGGAGGCTAAATAATATGTTACATCTTCCAATACATTTCATTTGATTATGTCCGAGAGATTTGTATAATTAGATGGATAATGTTTTGGCACAGAAAGGGCTTAAGGAATTTCGTTAATTTCTCATTATAATTTTCTTGCTAACCAGAGATTTAGCAGGGCTATCAGGAAAAAAGGAGGGTCCAATAATTAGGAGAAAAATATAATATATTCTCTTCACCCCTATCTCCATATGTCTGCCGTTCATCTGTCACCCACGGGTCAGGGACAGGAGATAAGTAACCAACGAAATATTAGCAACAGTAGAGAATCGAGGATGAAGGTTTATTATAACTCCTTGGTGCTTTCTGCGAGAATTTGGCGTGCAATGTGCAGAGGAATTCAAATTCTTCCCTGTTGCAATAAACCTCTTATCAGGGTACGCTACTTTACTTCCTAAGCAACAGAATTCATGACTAATGCTTCTACTCCACGAGTTTCGGTGCATCACCCAAGTCCACAAGAACATTGAAATAAAGAACGCGGAAGATCATCCTTGCAGAATAGTACTAACCTGCAACGAGTGCCATAAGCACTGCCGATTGACAAAATGTGTTGTTTGCCATTGCGACGATAAGTTCTTAGGACACCTAATTCAGTTTAGCATCAAAACACCATCCATAGATTCGGACCAGTACTCTAACTGCTAAAATGCCAAGATCCGAAATAAGTGCAGGTATAGTCTCTATGCCATGGTGAAGCCCTCCCTGCCCTACTCTTCATTTTACACCGTCTCCCCTTCTCCTGATGCGGTACTCTTCCTTGATCCGAGAAACTTTCCAGATCTTGTCCATGCTGAAACGACCACATTCTGAGCCCACTACGTACGGCATGCATGCGCATATCGCCGGGAAGCTTATGAGCCACTTCATAGGCCACGAAGTCGGGGAACAGAGGCTGTCCGGCGACACCCAGGGACTCCACGAGTGCGAGCTGCTCCAGGATGGGCGCGCCGTCGTCGAGCTCGTTGGCGTAGGTGCATGCCACCGCCTCCCACAGCGCCCTGGCGGTGGCTTGGCGGG
>LAPY01003341.1:2899-22178 GCA_000970635.1 Eragrostis tef | reverse complement strand
TTGGGGAGAGTCTATCATGGGCGGGCCCCCCCCCCCCACACACACACTCTATATTTATTTAAGTGAGACTATCGTGTGATTTCGTTACCAAAAGTAATGAAATTCCACAGCGTGCCCTGTCATGCAAAAAAATGTACATTTATTTATTTATTTATATGCGGTAAAGGAAGTTCACTCATATTAAAACATATTAGATCCTTGAATACAAGCACAAACCAAACAAATCCAACTTCACCAATGAGACAAGAAATATTGAAAAACCGCAAATTTCACAATCTAGGAAAGCCATCTCATATGGATATGCCATGAACAAGAACTGCGATCTCAATGAACATGGTCGTCTCATCATCCACCACCGCCATACTAATCACCTATGTAACCCATCCTCGCAAAAGAGGGGTAGACTAGTAACCTTCCACACACAAATACGATGAACTACTCGGCGTCGAACCCACAATCGCCTCCTTCACAAAATTCTTTGTGAGAGAACACAAGTATAACAACATCCAGATGAATATAACCGGAAATCAAACCCTCACTAGCCCATAACAATAGCCAGAACAAACCACGATGAGACAAAAAAAAGGCGCGGGAGTAACTTATTCTTCGTCGATGATGGAATCTTCACCTTGCCGCCACTCTCTTTGACCGGACCACTAAAGAAACCCTAGTAACCGTTGCAGTCGTTATCAAGAGCGACCACGCGGGAAGACCTAATTACTACCTATACCTGAGAGCAAATAGGGTGCACGCTAGGATGCAAGAACGAAAGCATTTAGAGGTAACTGGATGATTGTATTTGACTACTTTTTTATAATGGTACCATGGGTAATTTATGAAAATGCATATTTATGAACAGTTTTTTTATATATTTTCTATAGTAATATGATAATTTTATGGCCTTGAGAACAAACATCACTATGAGAAACAGCATCTTTGCCGATTGCCTGAGTCGAGAGGAAAAGTTATACAACTTTGTAATTCAACACTTTTTAATTTGAACTCGTTTAGGCTTCAAAATGTGGTTTGAATTTTTCTTTTGCCGAGTGCCAAAACATAATACACTCGGCACAATGGTGAAAAGAGAACGGTCGTCGCGCGTGGTGGGCCCATGGAACTCCTTTGCAGAGTGTGCGCCTTTTGCCAAGTGTTTTTCTTATGACACTCAGCATCGGGTCATGTTTGCCGAGTTTTCATTGTTTGCCGAGTGTTTTCCGCACTTGGAATGGTGTTGTTCGCCGAGTGCCCGATATAAAGCACTCAACAAATTACAAGGAACTCGGCAGCCAGTCTCCGGTAGTGCGTTGTGTGGTGTGACTTTTTTTACTTTATTTTTAATAAGATAATAGATATATTACGTTGACAATAAATTTCCCATCTCCAAACGTAACATTTCTTGCCAGTTCCAAGCGTAAACATTATAAAAACTATCACACGCGGCCAAGGTATCGTAGCTTGATTCTTGCCCAAGAAAACGAGATAAAGATAATCAATATAATATGTATCCCAGCAGCTAAGCTCTGTGTGCTCCAGTACTGTTTTCATACACCACCCACACTAATATAAATATGGGCCAATAACTTTTGCTTTACCTTATTTACTTTCGCGGAGGGTCAAAAAGGAAAAGAGCAATGTATTCCTTCGCTTGGAATAGGACGTTTGGACAGTCACGCTAAGCATCTAGCATCAGCGGGGCCAGAAGTATACATATATAGGCCAGCCGGTGCATTATCACTTAGTACTAGTACAAAGCATACATCCAATTGCTTCCTCAAACTAGTCCTGCCTCAAACACACGTTCCCGTTTTGCAGATACAACTCAAATTCAGTGTGGCCAACTAAACTCATAAGCGGAAGAAACAGGTAGGTTCTTCTCGCCCACGTGTTTATTCGGTCCCGTCACCTTGATAGTTTCTGTTTACCCTTCAATAGAAAGTTTAGTATCAACGATCATATATATTATATCTGCTAGCATGCCAGTAAATTCAAACAGAATTATTATAATGCCGTAATAGATAAAAAGGAAATATTGTTTCTCCTCACGAAAAAGGACCAAACGCCACATGATAGTTTATGTAAATAGGAAAATTTGTCTGAGACACACTGAGAAAACGTCCGCAGCACACCAACAAAGTCGAATTCATCAGCAATACACTACGTTTTTGAAAACTCTTATATGTGACACACTATGATAAATTAACAATTATTTTCAACTTTTTAATTTTATTTCATAAGATACATTAGAATAACTTGGCACTAATGTACATTGTTGCATTACCTATCATTCAAAAATAGAGCCGGATTTTTTCTATTGTTTGGATCGTTTGCTTATTGTTGAGAAAATTATGCAAACAATTGAAAAAATCTAGCTTTATTTTTTAATGATAGACAATGCAAAATGTACATTGCTGTCAAGTTTAAAATTCTAATGTATCTTATGAATTGAGATATAAAAATGTTGAAAATAATTGTTAAACAGTCATAGTGTGTCACAAACAAGAGTTATCAAAATTGTAGTGTTGCATACGAATTCAACTTTGTCGGTATGCTGCAGACAAAGCCACTATTTTTCAGTGTGTCTCGGACAAATTTGCCATTTGAATACTGCAAGCAAAGTACATATCCACAAAAAATATATTTTGAGGCAAACATAGTTCAATGCGCTCCCTAGCTAGCTAGTTTCTTCAACACTTGGAATTAGATTTTTTTCCCTGTCAGAACTACAAAATAATTGAATTGTCGATCCATAAAAAGATGCATAAGCTCAGTCAATCTTTCTCACTCGAATTGACGGTGTCCTGCTCCAACCGTTAGACATGTGCTTTGATACTTTGTATCCAGATTACTTCTAGAGACCATCAACTTAATTTTAAATTGGAATAGCATGAATCCACCATTAACGCTCAAAGCACGGAATATCACTAATAGTACTAGTTAAAGAACTACATATCATGCACTGGGGTGCTCTAGCGGCTACTATATATGTTTGGTCTCTTTTTATGTAAAAATTATATGCTCTCTCCATCCAAAAATATAGATTTAGTTCACTGTTTTCCCATATAATTCTTTATTTTTTAGTTAAATACGAAATACTTTGCGAAGGCACATTACAAGTCAATAAAGTCTACAATTGAGTTCTCTGAAAGCATGCATGACCTGTAAGTTTTTGTCGGAGTAATCAGATTCGCATGTATATATGGCCAGGAAGGAGTTAGGTGCATCACTCAATTGTGGCAACTGACAATGGGTGGTTTCAACCCTCCGGTTCCACAGCAGGACAATGACTGGGAGATCAGGGTTGCTGTGCTGTTGAGCCTCACCTTTCAGATCTTCCTCATCTTTGTTGGCCCCATACGCAAACGTTCCTCTCACCCATTCCCCCGCTTCCTTGTCTGGTCCTTCTACCTCCTCGCCGACTGGGTCGCTGACCTCGCCCTTGGCCTCCTCCTCAATAACATGGGAAACATCGGCGGTGGCGGGGAAAGCTCCACAAGCAGTAACAGTGGAACAAGCCCTATTATCTTTGCTTTCTGGACTCCATTCTTGCTGCTGCACCTTGGCGGACCGGACACCATAACCGCCTACTCCCTTGAAGACAATGAGCTCTGGCTCCGGCACCTCATCGCCCTCCTCTTCGAGCTCCTCTCTTCCTTTTTTGTCTTCTTCTGCTCGCTGCATGGCAACCCGATGATCCCGGCCACAATCCTCATGTTCGTCGTTGGCATCATCAAATACGCCGAGCGCACCTATTCCCTCTACTCTGGTAGCGTTGATGGCTTCCGGGCCAACATCCTCGACCCCCCAGATGCCGGCCCCAACTATGCAAAGCTCATGACAGATTTTGACGCCAAGCAGAAGGCTGGCTTGGTTGTCCGGATCATCATTGCCAATGGTCAGGCCGACAAGGCGCAGGAGGAGATGGAGAAGAAGGAGACCACACGTCTGGTGGTGACCAGCAAAAAGAGCACGGAGGCAAGGGCGTATGAGTTCTTCCTCATCTTCCGACGCCTCTTCGTCAACCTCATCCTTAGCTTCAAGGAGCGCCGGCTCAGCCAGGCCTTCTTCTTGGACCGCGAGGACATGACGCCTATTGAAGCGTTCGAGGTGATCGAGGTGGAGCTCAACTTCATCTACGACATGGTGTACACCAAGGCACCAGTCGCGCACACAAGGACTGGTTGGGTCCTCCGCTTCCTCTGCTCTAGCTGCCTCCTCTCCACACTTGTCATATTCTTCCTGCTCGACAAGGCTAGTCACAACATCAGCCATGTCGACGTGGGCATCACATACGCCTTACTGTTGGGCGGTCTGGCGCTTGATGCGGCTGCACTGCTCATGCTCCTCTTCTCCAACCGCATGACAGTCTTTCTTGAGAAGTACCAACGCCTTGGGTGGATCCCAAAGCTGACCAAGAAGGTGGCCAGGCGTTTTCAGCTGCGACGTTGGTCTAGGAAGACCTCACAGTTAAACCTCATCAGCTATTGCCTAGGGAAGCCAGACAATTACAGTAATGTCAATGGATGTTGTCTCTGGCTCAAGGTGAACAAGGTCGCCGACAAGATTGGCATCAAGGAGATTGTCGATGACTTTGTCTTCATCCGACGCATTCCCCTTATCAAGCAGGACAAAAAGGAGTCACCTCTCCTCAAGTTCATAAAGTGTGTGACACTTACAGACGAGCATGGCAAGGCAGAGGAGTCCCCACTCCTTGAGTTCATCTTCAGCGGTCTCAAACAAGCGGCCAAGCAGCGGAAAGGGAAGGACGAAATCATGGAGTTGTGCAGTTGCCGAGGCAAGCTTGTCATGAAGCACCATGAAAAGGCGATCAAGGATGCACTTCGGGATGACGAAAAGTTCAACATGATCCTGAACAGTGTTGAAGACAAGGACTTCGATGAGTCTGTGCTGTTGTGGCACATCGCCACTGACCTGTGCCGCCTCAAGAAGCAAGAAGGGCCCACAGCAAAAGAGACAGCGTTGATGCAGGACATTGGTGAGACTCTATCAGAGTACATGTTGTACTTGCTCATCAAGCAACCAGGGATGCTATCGGCGACCGCGGGCATTGGCCTGCTCCGATATCGAGACACATGTGCGGAGGCAACGAGGTTCTTCAGCTCGATGGCCACGTGGAACCTCGACCATGTGGACGCGAGAAAGATGCTGCTGAGCGTGAACACGACGAAGAGGCCGGCCGAGGTGAAGGGTGATCGAAGCAAGTCAGTATTGTTCGACGCAGTGATCCTGGCCAAGGTCCTTAGGGAGCTGGATGAGGGGATCATGTGGACGGTGGTGACGGAGGTGTGGTGGGAGATGCTGACGTTTGCAGCAGGTAAGTGCCGGGGCAGCACGCACGTGCGGCAGCTCAGCCATGGCGGCGAGCTCATCACTCTTGTCTGGTTTCTCATGGCACACATGGGCCTTGGCGAGATGTACCAGATCCAAGCGGGAGAAGCCAAGGCCAAGCTCATCGTCGTCGACCAGTAGCATGCCCATCTGTTTATATGTTACCATTACCATTTGTTCGAGTGTTGCTGAATAATTAATGTCTTGTACTACTTGTATGTCTGTTCCTGTTATGTTGATCGACAACAAGTTACTGATTTCGGGCAGTAGCCTCTCCAGCTCTTCCATCTATGTTAGCGGGAGAGGATGCTCCTCATCTTTCTTGCCATGGTAATCTTGTGGTGTGAGCTTTCCCTTGAGATCGTCAAGTACCTATGTGGATGGCGCCGGACACACGTTCTCCACGTCAGCAGCTGCTTTCGTCTTCTCTTCTAATGGGCTCGCTGCTCTATGTCGTTTGGACATGATTGCTATAGATATATAGTAGTTGTTTTGTTTCTCGGTTTTATGTATCGGGCTGTTAGTGATCGCTCCATCGGTCCAGCTTGAGCTAAAGCCCGATCAACAGAAAAGTGAAGTTTACATCATTGCATCATGACCCCATATTCAGATGATCAGGTGCTTGCTCCCTTTGTGAGCAAAAGGCAAGATTCCATGCTCTGGTCCCAGGACCAACCTCGTAAAAACATATATACACATGTCAATAAGTTCTTTTGTGCGAGCTTTCTAGTGTGACAATGATGGCAGAACTTCAAACAATTGTTTACCAAAGTGTGGCACGTAATTAACTAACCAGAACTGATTTTTTCTAGACTAACAATCTCTTGATCCAGCTTTCAAGCTGTACTGATGGAACGATCTCAGTACAACAAACCATGGGAAGGGAAATATACAGGGCTGGATGACACAAGTGCCTGCACGGGCATGCATAAAGACACTGTTGACACCCAAAATTGACAATCTGGAAAACCGAATGTTCTGGTTTACTAAACCGAAAGGTGCTGACATTCTTTATTCTGCAAATATGGTGTTTAGACGTGTTTTGCAGGTGTCGGGTATTATTCATGTGCATTTTGGCTAAATTTTACACAAAGAACAAAGAAGTTCTTGAGAATGCAAGAAGATGAGGCCAAATGATGAGTTTGGAATGCCCGTGATGAAGCCCTCGGCGAGACAATCGAAACGGACATATAGAGCGCCCAATTTGGAGTTCGGATGATGAAGTTTACAAGATACTCCAAGCCTGCAAAACCGAATTATCTGATTTCACAAACCGGAAGTTTCGGTTTTCACTGATTTGCACTATACCAAAACCAGACATTCCGGTTTTAGAAAGTGTAGGCTCTGGTTTTGGTGTCCGAGTAGGAACTTCGTGTTTAGCAAGAAAACTGTAAGAGTTTCGATTTCTAACAGGATTAGACCTTCCTACCCTTTATATACAAGGGGTCACGGTCGATTGAGGAAACCCCAATGTTCAAAGTAATCAATCTTCTTTTATCTTTTACCTTTTATCTCTTTGCCCTAGTTTTCCAACCCTAATTGCTGTTCTTCTTCGTCTCTACGGCGTTGTAAGGCGTTCTAGCTGACCTGCTGACGCTAGGACAACCCAAGAGTGTGCTTGCCCCGACGGGGTCCCTCCCAGGCAGGCGTTCGTTGGTTTTTGCGGCGATCTCAACAAAACCAGAGGCTCTGATTTTAGGAACCGGAAGTTCTGGTTTCGATAGATTCAGCCGCAGGTTGCTGCACGTGGGCGTGTTCGTGTTTAACGGCGTGTTTTAGCGTCAACACACTTTTTTATGCCCCCTGTTTTTTGGCAAAGCTTGCGTGCCAAAAAAAATTTTTTCTGGACTAGATTTTAACTAAAGACAATGGTATCATCAGCCATATTTTATTCTAAGGGCGATAATGATCAATCGGCCATAATATCAATTTAGCTCAAGATGAAACTGAATTTACCTGCATCGGCCTCCACTCTTTCTTGATGAAACGTGTTGGCTTTGCTGGTACTGTCTCAACTTGCTGCTCCATGACTCCTTGCTTGCGCATCCGTTGCAACCTCCTTTTTGTGTGCGAGATAAGCCTGAGGGACACCACCTCGGCTGAAAATATCTTGAATCTTGCTTGCTATCTTTTTCACCTTTCTTACTATTAGCAAATGCACTTTCAACCAGATTATCATCAGCAACAATCGGTTTTTGTGATGCTCCCCAATGTGAATAATAAAAAGGATATTGCATAATGTCAGGTTGCATCCAAATATTAGCATAGCAAGGCAAGTAGTAAAAAGGATGTGTATAATACAATGATGCAACCGGTCCATAAGGTGAATATGATTTTGTAGGACAATTACCTTGTGGATGATGAGAATTAGGTTGCTCACTATATTTTGACGATGATCTTGAATCATTGGCTGCACTTAGCTGACGGTTCTGCCTTTGAATCCTTCTATACTTAGCCAAGAATTCATCGCTTGTCTTTTGCCCCCTGAGTTTTGAAGTCTTTAATGTAGCATTCGGGGTCTTCTTCACTGAAGCTTTCTCCTGCGAACTCTTTTTTTTCTCTAGAGTTTTAGGTCTTTCTTCACCAACAATTACATTTTTCCCTTTAGTTGATTCAGCTTGCTCTGGCCGAACTAACACTTTCACATTTTGCAAATCAATATTATGCATGGGAAACGGCTGCTGGTCAACTTGCATCTCTTTAAGACATAAATGTCCTTCGAGAATTATGCCATTTACAATAAGCTCGCCGCTTTAATTCATCAAGCGGCGGTATAGCATGTGACATTTTGATTTTTCCATATCGAGATAACTCATCAAAAATCCTGTCACACTTAGCTACATCAAAAGTAAATTTAAAATCTTCTTGCCGATTTTTACGAATCAGCTTGAGAGACTCACAAGTGCTTGGCTCATCTTTAGAAGACCATACAAATTTAGCAACATATATATGTTTATCTTCATCGTCTGATTTATCGTTTTCATAATCTATTGTAAAAACCGAACGACTCACTTTTTCATTGGACTTTTGTAAATTTCTAGACTCTTTAGCTCGGTTTTCATTAGCCAGAGCCTTCTACAATACTTGACTAACATCTAAAAATTCATGACCTTCTAGCTTTTCTTTATGAAAATCAAGCAAACCAGAATAAGCTAGATCAGCTAGATCCCTATCCGAAATTGTCAAATTATAGCATCAGTTTCTAGTATCTCTAAATCTTCTAATATAATCAGAAACAGTTTCATACATTTTTTGTTTAACCGATGTAAGATGTGACAACTTCAATTCAGCCTCACCAGTAAAGAAATAATCATGGAATTTTTGCTCTAGTTCAGACCAATTATGAACAGAATTGGGTGGCAATGAAATAAACCAAGTAAATGCAGCACCCGAAAGAGACAAAGAAAATAATCTCAATTTATAGATATCATTAGAACTTGCCTCTCCACATTGTATAATAAATTGGCCTATATGCTCTACTGTAGACCTACTATCATCACCGGTGAACTTAACAAAATCAGGAATTTTAAAACCTTGCGGAAATTGAACATGCTCATAACTTTCAGGATAAGGTTTTTGATACAACCGGTTCTTGACTTTAGGATCCATGCCAAAGGTTGACCTAAACATATTGATCATCTCGGCTTTCAATTCTTCCATTCCATTGTTATCGGTCCTAGACCGATTAGAAGCGGATCTAATATGTGGAGTCCTATTAGGTTGTGGCGTGCTATATATTGGCTGTTGCGTTTGGTTCGGCAATACATAAGGAACATGCTGCAACGTACTGCTAAGATTAGAATTAGGCAATGGACCATATTGAACTCCTGTATTCTGGGATGATATGTGAGGTTCAGTGTACACAACCGTATGATGTGGTAGTAAGGAACTGGTTGTTTGATCATTATTCCGGCTAAATAAATTTTGACCAGCCGAATGGTTAACTAAAGTATTGGTGAGTGGAGGTCCTTCACTAGCCGAAGTACCAACAATTGTTCGGCTCTGTATATGATGTATTGGCTGCCCACTAGGAACTTTAGGTATTTGCCAATTTGATGGACTACTAAGGGAATCTTCCTTATTATTTTCAGCATTAGAAGTAGAAACAATCATATTATTGCCAGAAATTTTGCTATCAAGTTTGGCTTCTATCTCTTTAAATTGATTAACAATCATAATACTAAAATTCTGACTCATGGCATCAAACTTGTTATTCATATGAGCACAAACAGCAGTATCAATCATATTGGCAATATCTGAGGTAGAAGTAAGTGGATTGGACAAACTAAATTTTACCTCAGGAGGCTTCTCACTAAAGGAAGGCGGCACATAATCTTTTACTTGAGTCACTGCACCTTGCCGATCCTTCTTGAAGCATGAGAGCAACTCCTGCAGCTCTTGCTCCTCCCGGATCTTCTTGATCTCCTCAAACTTCTTGTGCACATCTTCTGGAATTTCTTCGAATGTAGTGTTGATGATGTTTTTGGGATCAATCTCGGTATTAGAATCCATGGATGGAGTAGATAAATTCGGCTTAGAAGCCTGAACCTTCTTCTTCCCCAGCGGAGTCGCCAAAAAGTGTGTTGACACTAAAACGCGCCGTTAAACACGAACACGCCCACGTGCAGCAACCTGCGGTTGAATCTGCCGAAACCAGAACTTCCGGTTCCTGAAACCGAAGCCTCCGGTTTTGTCAAGATCGCCGCGACAACCAACGAACGCCTGCCCGGGAGGGACCCTGTTGGGGCAAGCGCACTCTTGGGTTGTCCTAGCGTCGGCAGGCCAGCTAGAACGCCTTACAACGCCGTAGAGACGAAGAAGAACAGCAACTAGGGTTGGAAAAGTAGGGCAATTTTGACGATTGGGGTTTTTCTCAATCGGCCGTGACCCCTTTTATATAAAGGGTGGGAAGGTCTAATCCCGTTAGAAATCGAAACTCTTACAGTTTTCTTGCTAAACACGAAGTTCCTACTCGGACACCAAAATCAGAGACTACACTTTCTAAAACCGGAATGTTTGGTTTTGGTATAGTGCAAATCAGTGAAAACCGAAACTTCAGGTTTGTAAAATCAGATAATTCGGTTTTGCAGGCTTGGAGTATCTTGTAAACTTCATCATCCGAACTCCAAATTGGGCGCTCTATATGTCCGTTTCGATTGTCTCGCCGAGGGCTTCATCACGGGCATTCCAAACTCATCATTTGGCCTCATCTTCTTGCATTCTCAAGCACTTCTTTGTTCTTTGTGTAAAATTTAGCTAAAATGCACATGAATAATACCCGACACCTGCAAAACACGTCTAAACACCATATTTGCGGAATAAAGAATGTCAGCATCAGTTTAGATAATTTTAACCATATTTAGCCATCCAAAACCAGAATTTCCGGTTTAGTAAACCAGAACATTCGGTTTTCCATATTCTCAATTTTGGGTGTCAACAGACACATACAGCATAGAAGCACAACTTTCACAAATTTTGAGGAATAAAATCACGTTCTCATTTGCTTTCTCCACACACTCTTCATATGCACAATTTCTTTTGATATTTCTTGTAACTAGCCAAGATGTTGTGCATTTGCACGAGCCAACCATCTTTGGTTATTATGTAGTACAAAACATTAGCATTGTGTCTTATTTAAATTTGTAATAAAATCTTTGCAACCACAAATCGATTTGTGCATCCATTTGTGAAGACCCTCGTTGTGCGATTCAGAGTTGCTCTATTGCTTTTTATTACAAAAAACTTGCGCCTCTTTGTCAAATTACTTCTTTTTATGGGAACTTTCTACAAGAATTTGGGCTCGTTTCATCATTTGCAATGGCAGCAAGCTGTGTTCTTTTGATTAACCTGTTCCCAACCAAACTGTGTATTGGAAATGGAGGCTGTTATCAGCAACCGTTACACTATCGCTGCTTTTCCATTCCCTTACATTTGCATTCACTTAGTCCAACCAAATACCATCTAGTCACGAAAAGAATGGGATGAAATCCCTACCATCCAAGTGAACAGATCCGAATAACAAACTCCTCCTACATTTATAGCTTTGGTCATTTCGACTACTAAGGTGAGTGATAATTGGCAATTTCGACCGATGGATGATGCTTCTATTTACATGTCAACCGATTGATGATGCTAGTAATTGGCGATTCGTGCTGGACATGACCCGGGCGTTTAAAATGTTGCATCATCCGTTTGGAGTGGACACTCCCATGAATTAAATTCAGATGCATGCTCACATGACCCATTTACGTTAAAAGCTGTTTTTGCAGTAAGGGTGCATATGATAAGCTGAAGCAAAATTTGAAGATAAAAGTAAGATAATTTGCTAAATATGCAATACAACAGGTCCTAAACATCAATTGTCGGAATCAGTCGTTAGAAATCGAAACTCTTACAGTTTTCTTGCTAAACACGAAGTTCCTACTCGGACACCAAAATCAGAGACTACACTTTCTAAAACCGGAATGTTTGGTTTTGGTATAGTGCAAATCAGTGAAAACCGAAACTTCAGGTTTGTAAAATCAGATAATTCGGTTTTGCAGGCTTGGAGTATCTTGTAAACTTCATCATCCGAACTCCAAATTGGGCGCTCTATATGTCCGTTTCGATTGTCTCGCCGAGGGCTTCATCACGGGCATTCCAAACTCATCATTTGGCCTCATCTTCTTGCATTCTCAAGCACTTCTTTGTTCTTTGTGTAAAATTTAGCTAAAATGCACATGAATAATACCCGACACCTGCAAAACACGTCTAAACACCATATTTGCGGAATAAAGAATGTCAGCATCAGTTTAGATAATTTTAACCATATTTAGCCATCCAAAACCAGAATTTCCGGTTTAGTAAACCAGAACATTCGGTTTTCCATATTCTCAATTTTGGGTGTCAACAGACACATACAGCATAGAAGCACAACTTTCACAAATTTTGAGGAATAAAATCACGTTCTCATTTGCTTTCTCCACACACTCTTCATATGCACAATTTCTTTTGATATTTCTTGTAACTAGCCAAGATGTTGTGCATTTGCACGAGCCAACCATCTTTGGTTATTATGTAGTACAAAACATTAGCATTGTGTCTTATTTAAATTTGTAATAAAATCTTTGCAACCACAAATCGATTTGTGCATCCATTTGTGAAGACCCTCGTTGTGCGATTCAGAGTTGCTCTATTGCTTTTTATTACAAAAAACTTGCGCCTCTTTGTCAAATTACTTCTTTTTATGGGAACTTTCTACAAGAATTTGGGCTCGTTTCATCATTTGCAATGGCAGCAAGCTGTGTTCTTTTGATTAACCTGTTCCCAACCAAACTGTGTATTGGAAATGGAGGCTGTTATCAGCAACCGTTACACTATCGCTGCTTTTCCATTCCCTTACATTTGCATTCACTTAGTCCAACCAAATACCATCTAGTCACGAAAAGAATGGGATGAAATCCCTACCATCCAAGTGAACAGATCCGAATAACAAACTCCTCCTACATTTATAGCTTTGGTCATTTCGACTACTAAGGTGAGTGATAATTGGCAATTTCGACCGATGGATGATGCTTCTATTTACATGTCAACCGATTGATGATGCTAGTAATTGGCGATTCGTGCTGGACATGACCCGGGCGTTTAAAATGTTGCATCATCCGTTTGGAGTGGACACTCCCATGAATTAAATTCAGATGCATGCTCACATGACCCATTTACGTTAAAAGCTGTTTTTGCAGTAAGGGTGCATATGATAAGCTGAAGCAAAATTTGAAGATAAAAGTAAGATAATTTGCTAAATATGCAATACAACAGGTCCTAAACATCAATTGTCGGAATCAGTCCAAACAAGTTAAATTTCTCTCAGGTCAATTCATCACCAGGAAAGTAACCAAACTAATTTTTCTGTTCAGACTGACTAAACAAGTTACAATTTACAACAAGAAGAAAACGGTAGGCACATGAAGGATCTATCCTGGACCCTTGAACGACCTCCTTTGGTCTTCTCGGCCAACAAAGTGAGTAAACATGATAACCTAACCTTGTCAGGAGATGAATGATTCATATGAATGAAAAATTACAAATGGGGAATGGTTAAACTACCACTCGATACATTAAAAAAACATGAGACTACAATTAAGGTTCACAGTAACATGCTTGATCTACAAAGAAAATCATCACTAGTTTCAGCAGACTAACTCTATGTTCATGATCTGCCTGCTCCATACCTCCCAAGAGAATACAACAAAGGAGACCAGAGCATCCAAATGCCAACTATACCCCAGAGAGGGTTTCACAATGGAAATTTTAAAAAAAAAGGTAAATAACAGGTACACATAATACCCTCAAGGAAGCTTCAACGATAATGCTGCCAAGTCATTGCACTTTTCACATTATGGATTTAAAAATCCATGAGTGCTCATCGACCAACACAGACCAGCTTCTCTGTTACAACCTGACTTGCAAATTCTGACACCTGTCAGACTCAGAGCGATCTGATGCAATGGTAACTGAATCACTGAGTGGAGCATTATCAACTCAGTTTCCCAACAAGAAGTTTGGTGAATGAAACCAAACCTCAGTCCAAATCCATGCAGTGTGTATTTTGAAAACAAATGGTTGGCTTGGTATTGATATACTTAGCAGCACTATGACCAAGACGATTACCCAAGAATCCAAATTCTGTCTCTTCGTCATCATCACTATCTATATTCTTTGGGGTGATCCTATTTTGGTAACACCTCCGCCTAAGTAGAAAACAGTTAAAATAATAGCTCAAAAGTTCTTTCCTTCCCTTCCGTTGAAAGGATAAGCGGAGACGGTTCCAGAAATTCCTGCCTGAAGATGCAGCACTAAGTTGTGCCACAGCCTTAAATTTTTCCTCCTCTTCATCTGTCCAAGAAAGTGCAATTTCCTCACCCATACGATCAAAGCCCCATGCAAAGAAAGCTGAACCAAGTTCACGTTTCAACTGAAGTCTCCGTTCTGCTACATGAAACCGAACACATTCTACTGACTGTCGAAATTTGCAGCTACAAACAACATGTCTACCCTTGCCAATTGAGTCACAGAAAAACGGTTCTTTTCCATCCACATTTTCCAGAGGCCAGACCTTTGTGCCCAGCCATTTCAGGGTTTCTGGATCATCGTAATTTACAGGAAGCTCACCCGTCCAATGTGGCACCTGTGCCTGATGCTCAGGGCCTATAGGTATTTCATTCCTCTGCTGGCTTGTAAAAAGCCAACCATCAGAACATTTTTGATGATTCCTACTCACATGTTTCCCTTCTGCAGCCAGCTGGTTCTCCACTAAAGAGCCATTCATTTTTTTTAGTCCCGTTGTAAATTCATTAATATCTAAATCAGGATGAAGAACCTTAAATTTCTCAGTGCATTTGACTTTTACATCAAGCTGGCCGTTGGTAGAATTCATGGAGCACTTGCACGTCATTGGAAACATTTCCTGAGATGACAGAATAATAAAAGTCAGAATCAGCACTATCAGTAGTCAACACATCATGTTGTAGAGTAAAACCATGTTGCCAATTGGCTCATAAGAGGTTCTATTTTAGTTTTATAGTTGGATACTATGTCTAGAAATATACACATCAAGTTGATTCATGTTCATATCAGTTTCCATACAAAGTAAACTACCATACCAATCCGGTCATCAAAACTTAATTTGAAAATCCAACAAAAAATGTACAAGAAATCTCTCAGATTCTCAGATAAAAGATCATTTTATATTGTATTTGCTATTCTGGTAGCTCATGCATCAACATTATGGAGTTAATATCAAGGCTTATGGACCTGTAGTGATACAGTAATGTTGTTTTTACCGGTTTGTAGAGTACTGAATAACAAAGCATACACCTGGTTGCATCTAGAACATGTTCGTACGGCCAGGTCGATCCATACAATATCACTAAAATTAAGAGTTCAAGCTAGACGAAAACTAGTTATATTTCTTGAACAAAATCTCATCACTATAAAAATATAAAAGCTGGAAAAAGGTTCTCCAATTATAGGCTTTCACATCAAAAGAACAAAAAAATGTGTTCTGTATTAGGGATTAAAAAGACTGAGAATATATGTCAAGGTACGAGACATAAACAAAACTACTATATGTTGCAAATTAAACTCAAAAAAATGTAAGGATATCAGAAAACATTTAAGCAAAGTAACACTATTTTAAAACTATTCCAGTTGATACTATGCTATACAAAAAACTATTCAGCTTGTATGTCAGTATACAAAGTACAAAATGTCATATCAGTGGAAAAGCTAAAGAGCTGAAGCCTTCATTTGCCGATTTTTAACAAAGTAAACACAAAACCTGTCTAGAGAGCTCTTCATTTCTCAGTTTTGCAGCTGTTTTTTATCTTATAAAAGTAATGAAGGATTATCAAGCTGTTTCGAGATGCTGGGCTCCTTGTTCTCTGGACAATCAGAAAAGTATGCTTCAGAACCCAACAAAATCTACTTTGATCAATCAACTTTTGATTTGAATTGTAGAATGTAGCATAAGAAAAGGGAATGGATTCATTATGTTCTGACTGGAATTATATATAGCACACATGCTGTTGGCAATGAAGCCTGCTCAATGTGCAACTTCTAATACTGACATGAATTCAACCTCAGTATGTCATTTAACTAGGCTGCGGCATCCTCTCAATACAGTAGCATGCAGTTCCCATCAAATGTACTTTTTTTACTCAAAAACGCAGGAGAGCTACGCTTCTTTATATTAAGAGGAGAAATAGGTGGTCTAGTTACAACACCACCACCTCATCCCGAGCCAAAGATGAGGGGTTGTACGGAACGCATGACAGGTTTTTAAACCGATTACAAAAACAAGCTAGACCCGACCAAACTCATCCTAACTCCACCCCAGTGAGATCTCTATTCCTAGTGCTCGGAGCCCTCTAGCTCCTGCTAGGCACCAGAGATGATGCTCCTCCTCGACAGATCTCATAACCGCCTGAATACTTGGATTGGCATTCTCAAATAGTACACATGAGTTGTGGTACTTCAAATGACCCATGCCCTAAGATGATCAGTGATTTGATTCCTTTTCTGTGATCCTTTCGAGTGCTACTTATGACACGACATCACCAATCAGCAAAGGAAACCTTCTCATGTGAAGGCATCATTAGTGTTAAACCCACTACATGTACTAAATACTCATTTTGAGCTGTAATGAGTTCAGGTGAGCAAAATCTACAATTGAACCCTAAAGGAAATTGCTGGGTGGAGCAAAGCCAATAAATCCAGCAGAAAATCGAGATTTCTAGCCTTGTTGTCAGTGGAACAAACAATATTCTGCATTTATTCATTTTAATTATTTCAGCAATTTTTATTATCCACAGGATTCGAGATTCAACAAGTTATTTATTATTAAATTTACGATGTAATTAAATTTCTTCCTCAATCCACACTTTCCAGTTATGAAGACCTTCTCAACATTTTGTGCCAAGATATAGGAAACATTAGCCATGAATGGAAAATCAACTAGCGGAAAGTGAACATCATCTGAACAAAGAAAGTAATCAAACGATCTTATCTAGTATGTTCATACGTAAAAAGAAGAAGAAAATAGATAATGTGGCACAAACCTTTATTATGGTCATTTGTTAAAAGAAGAAATTGATATTGTGACACAAGCCAAAAAAAGAAAAGGAAGAATGAAACCCAGACAACTTTCTTAATGAATCTACAACTCTCCTAGAAAAAGTTCATTTCTAGGAAGAAATTTATACAATAGCAGCAAGATTCTATCACTATTATATCCGGAAAATTCTTGATAACGAGTTATGCAATCACAAAGCATGAAAAATAAATTTGTTTGATAACTAAATGATATGACATGATATCACAAAGCTTCAGTAACATAGTAATCGTATTTAACAAGCAATGTACCGAAAGCACATGAGAAAACATTTGAATATTCTCAGTAGTTGATGTTAACCGCAACTAGCTCAATTCAGTTTTTACGCAATGAGATAAGCAGTCCTACAAAGGAACCAAAATCACCTGCAGAAGAGCGTCACTGTTCATGCTAGCCCGGCGAGCCCTCTTCCTGTTCACCGCCTCCCTCACCGCCAACACCATTGAGAAGTACCCATCGGCGGACCCTGCAGCCACGGCACGGCCATTTTGGGTGTTCTCGGCGAGCACCCTTACCCAATCCAGCATCCCGACCATATCCTCCCTCTTCCTCTTCAATATTGTATCCTTGTGCCCCCTCTCATTGCAGTTCAAGGACGCCTCCTGCTTCTCCACTCCATTAGCACCATTGAAAACTGCTTGCTTCTTCCTCCCAACGCCATCCAAGAACGGCCCTTGCTCTTCTACGAGCCTCTGGATCCAGCGGTCTAGGGAGCCAAGGTACTTTCCGTAGAGCAGCTTGACGGACGGCCGCCGCCCAGCCGCCGCCGTTGGGGACGGAGGACGAGGCGGCGTACCCTCCCGCGGCATGGACAGCGAGGAAGAGGCGGAGGAGGTCTACACGGCGCCCCTCACCAAGCGCTGCCGGAAGAGGCCGCTCCTCGCGCCCGCCGGGGTAAGCCTCCCGAAGGAACGCAACGAGGACGGCGTCGAACGCCTTCGATGGGTCGGAGGACAGAAAGTCGTCGGGGATCCACAGATCGGCGCAGAAGCCAATGGATTGAAGCTTGCTGAGAACCGGAGTCCATGGAAATGGAAGGCTCGCCGCCGCCGGCGAGGTCACGACGGTGGGCCACAGTGGCTCATTTTCTTTTCTTTTGTGGATTTTGTTACCTTTTTTGGGCTGTGGGTTAAGTGTGTAAAGATGGAACGTTGGGTGTGGGTTTAATCTCCCCTCAAAAAAAAACAAGGTGTGGACTTAATGTTGATTTTTGAACGAAATTTGAAGGTTTGAGCGGGTGGACTCCTAACTTTAGGCAGGATTTCATAGATATCCGTGTTAGCTTGTTGGGTGGATGGGAAAATCAGTAAAAAAATATCTGCCTCCGTGGACGGATGGGTCCCGATCCGTCCTAAGATTTAAGGTTTATACCCTCACAAAAATAAGGTTTACATAGCAAATTAGAATTTATACAAATGAAGCGCTTAAACATTATTAAGAAATTTTTTAACTTAAATATTGTATTTCGACAGGTTATATCATGATATTAAAAAACTATGTCAAATCTCATATCAAATCTCGGACTTGAGCCGTATGAGTTAGTTTCAATACAACAAACCTAACCAGCTAACCTACGCAAGGCATATGTTACTTTAAATTTTAGAGCACATCTGGTAAAGTGTTGGTTGTATTGACTCCGGTTATGACTCTAGCTTCTTTGGAAATTTTTTTATAATAATTGTGCTATTTCTGTATGTGAAAACATTTGGCAGAAAGCTTCTTCTGTAGTAGCTTTTTAAAAAGAAATATATGGTGACAAATATGTAAAGAGGATGTTGGGATGTAGGGTGGAAGGAGAGTCAATAACGCTACCATGTGGTGGCTTCTCGTTTCACTCTAGTATGGGTACACTTCCTACAATTCTTTTTCAAAAAAGACATATGATGAAGCCTTGTTTGGTTGAGAATTAGAAGACGCTCTACGAACAATTCTAGTTTTAAATGGTTCACAACCTAGTTTTTCTGTTCGAGAATAGAACAGCTCTAGCTACACAAACTTCGTCCAAGGTCCTCCTTTAGCTTATATCGCCTTTTTCAATATGTGATTTTAAATGGTCTATAGTTCACAAAAATTACACTAAATTGATATGTTCTCTCATTGGAGTAGCTCTCCTATCATGAATGGCGGAGCCACAACTCGACCATAGAAAGTTTTGTAAAGACTTTACCGCAGTTACCTGCAAGCACCCATAGACGATTAGGAGGAGGACAGCCCCAGGCACATCGATACATGACTGTATGCATGCTTCAATCAGGCAATCACGCACAATCAAAACCTTATTCG
>LAPY01003340.1:42323-53615 GCA_000970635.1 Eragrostis tef | reverse complement strand
CGTTGCCGTGGTCCGCCATGGGAGCCGCTTGTCCGTCCAGTCGAGACAGAGAAGAGAGAAAGAAGCTATCGATTTCATCCGGTTTCGGTAAAACATGGCCAAGGGTAGTTTCGTTCGATCACGTGGGGAAGAAGTCGAAAACAATTAAAAGAAATAAGAAAATAAAGGTACGGGCATTTGACCGGTGTGAACGCTGGTTTTGTGGGCATAATAACAACGAAGCCACCGGTTTTGTTTTTAGGTGAAATAACAAAAATCTTTACGCGGGGGAGGCCGAGTTTGCTGAGCAGCAGGGCGCACGACGGCCCGACTAAGTTTGGATCCAGTTTCGACGGGCCAGGTTGGATCGCGATCCAATTTCACCCGTCTTCGTGGGACGCCAGGCCAGTGTCAGTTTGCTAGGCCGATCGTCGCTTGTCTAGATCAAGCCCTGCTTAAGCTTAAGGCTTGTCCTCTAAAAAAAAAGCTTAAGGCTTGTTCAAATTATCATTAACATGACACGTCCGCCATGCATGCGCTGTAAACAACATTTCATTAGTTTGCAGGGTCAGTTGAAGTTCATTCCCCGTGCAGTTTACACCTCAATAGGTACCGTACATTGGGAGTTTCGGCCGTCTGACTTCCAGGATGAACAATGTTAAATATATATATATATGCACACTTGGTCGACAGAATATGGCAGGTTTGCTAGCGCGATCCTTCGCGGCTGCGAATGCCTGTTTACGAGCATGTTGCCGCCACCTGCTTGCCGGTGATGAATGATTGATTCATGAATTAGGTTGGGTTCCAACTCGATCCCAACTGAACGCCGAACCAAAAGGTGGTACACAGCGGTAGAAGCCTCACAACTCTGTCACCCACATGCCTCTCACCAAACGCATCACTACACATCACACAAAAGAAGAAGATAACACTTAATTAAATCGCCTAGATCTTTCAATTGGGGAGGATGAGCTAGCTAGGAGATTAATTTAGAACTTTTGGGATCGTTTGCATGATTAATTCTTGGGCTCGATCGATCATCTTCATGTGTAAACTAACACCCAAGTTCATGCCCGGTAATGGTCAGAGCCTATCTCCGTGAATAGTTGAATCGATCCCATGTCACTGACAAGCCGTGGCCCAACCCAGTTGGCCCCACATGTAAGTGGGTAGCAAGTGAGGGGCTACAACTGATGCTGTGTGTTCATTAAAAATACTATCAAGAGAAAAGCGCGCGCAAATATACTTTGGAAGCTGCTTAGCAAGAGGGTTTCACATGGCCAGCCTCGGTGGGTCTATCTATGGGCCACATGTGCGCATGTGGATTACCTAGCCAAGTAGCTAGGGTGGTGAGGTGTTTAGCCAACTGATTTTTATTCCCTCCTCTCCATGATTAATCTGCATGTTTCTCTCCATGATTACTTACTTCTGCATGTTAAATGATTCCTTGTATTCTATCCCTTCAACTTATGCAATAAAGCTAGCTAGTAATTCATCGCATGTTCTATGCTCCATGGTATTATGTGCTTTCAAATTGCCTAATATCCTTTTAGATCCTCCTTCAGAAAAAGTCGTCTTCGTTAAATCTGGAGAGAGGACCGTCAAAAAAAAATATGGAGAGAGTATTCCGTGAAGTGAACGATATACTTGGATCCCATATCCCCTATTCCATCGGTAGCTGAACTGTATTTTAAAGTTTTCCTCGCAAATAATAATTTGCATATGCACTGTTCACCTTAGTTGTTTTTCTGCAACTGCAGATGAACAGTTCATTCAGGATCAATTAAAATCTGATCGCTCATCATCATGCTCTAAATTTCAACTTTGTTACACGGGAACCTGAACCTGAAAAGCAGACACCAAAGATGAGATGTTCTGTTCCATGCAACTAACCCTTCTCCAGCACGAAGCGGCAACAAACATAACATGGGACGATTCTCATGGCCAGGCAAGGCTGGGAAAATGCCACTAAGTGATCACCTGTTGGAACATGCAACCCAACTTATCAATAATTCATCAGTGTTTTAGTTTCTTTAGTACCGTTACGTTAGAGCCGGCCTGTTCTGTGTTCGATGATGGTTATGAATGATTGGAGAGATTATAAAAGAGGTTAACGAATTCATCTGGTTTGTTATTTTTTGGGTTTTCACTTTTTTAATCCATGGACAGGACAGGAGTCATGGACATTAGCTTTGTACTGTTGGAAACTCCTTGGGTTTCTCTAAAGACAGTGGCATCTTGGTGCCAGTTCAGGCATTGTTAATTGCCCTATTGTCGGTTAAACTTGCATTTATCCAATAGAAGCTTAAGACTCCAGTTGATTGTGCTCATGTTAAAATTTATGTCATCTGATTCGTACTTGAGCATAGCCATCCATCTATAGCAGACGTGTAGTTGTTTGTGCTAGTTAGCTAGTGCTGCAGCTTATAACTGAATTCTTTAGCTTTATTATCGGCAACACGACACGGCAACTCTAAACAAGCATGAATTCGTTAACTCAGAGGGAAGATTCCACAGGAAGCAAGGCGGTGCAAAAATATTGAAAGCTGCATTATGCATGCATGAATTACATGGAAAAGGCGAAAACGGCTAGCTAATGATGAGAGAATGTCACAGGCTAGCATGGCTAACCTTGGGGATACCAAACTCCTGGCTGCATGATTAAGTTCGGTTGGTGGCAACAGTTGCTTAAATAGCACCACACGCCATTGTATGATCATCTATTGAGTACGTTACATCAGCCTGCACCTCTGCATCTTGCAAGCAAAGCTCCCTAGTGCAGAAACTAACACGGCATTAGGCCCTATGAATTTCGTTTGTTTCGCATTGGATTTGTAGCTAGTTAGGCATTTCTGTCAGTGCTACCACTTCAATTGATCTACATGTGTTCCTAGCCGTTTTGGTGTGTCATGGCACATTGATTTGGATACTGCTATTCTGATTTGTGCCACACATACCAAAGTGGACTAGAAATACAAATTCAGATACCTTCGGTGTCCTGCAAATCACACAATATCCCTGTGTGCCTTCTCAATCGTTTAAGGGAGTGCTTGTCGATTGTTCTTCCATGCATGGTGCAAAATCAGATTTATTGTCCGAAACACGAAGGTACAAATTGGTGCATGAAGGTATGAATGTATAGTCTGTAGGAGTCATAGGTTTAGCCTGATTTTTTGATTTCAAAATAAAGGCACACAACTCCAGGATAATGCAACTGAACAAGACCAGTACCTAGTGTCCTTCATTGTTCTTCTTCTTTTTCCCCCTTTTCAATGATCAACTTTCTTTTTGGAAAACTGAATGCTACCAGTTTGTATAGTCCAACTTTTTTCTTACAGTTACATGCAGGTGATGTAACGTCAAATGCCGATAAAACAGCAAGTATTTCAATAAGTTCATAGAGTTAACAACCTACAAAGGCTGCAATCTATGTATGCACAGCTCCAAAGACAGAAGATTTGCATGTTATGCAGTTGAACAATATGGTTACTTCTAGGACTTCAAACTTACACAATCCTTCACAGGGGTTGATTCGAGACGTGCAGATTTTGCTACCATTAGTGGTGGCAGAAAAGAAGGTTATGCAGTTGAATCATTTTGAGTATGTTAGCTCATTTTTCTATATTTTGGAAAGTATTATTCTGTCAGTTGTGTGAGCTCAAGCTCTATATGCATGCTTCTTACCCGTACGCAATTAGATATGGAGTGCATATGGCAGCTTTGCGGGGCAATTTTACTAATCACTTCTGATTCTATATCTGACTGTTTTAGCAGCCTTCTGATTGCGTCAACAATGCTTGCCAATTAACCCATTTAATTACATAGCTCTTGGTACTTCTGTTATCTTTAATCTGACGCAGTGGGGGTGACATTCTACTGGGGACATGTGCCCAGAAAAATCCCCTTGTCAGCACATAGCAGTAACAGCAGCAGCAGCTACCGCCCACTGTCACAGGAATGATTAGCACCAGTTTATTTTATCAAGGTCAACTTGGGCAGACTTTAACACATGCATCACCATTGTGTGTGCTGCAGGCAGGGTAAACATTCTTTAACTTTTATGCAGGACATGTGTTCAGATCTTAGGGGGCGTGCATAAGGACAGCACCAAGAGTACCTTCTTTGTCTTTCTCTTGGTTAACTCGATCCTTCTCTGTTGCAGTGAAATTCAACATCTTGTTCAAATATATGCAGCAGCTGTTCTTACCTAATGGAGTAGCTTTTCTTTGTACTACCAAGGAGGAAAGCACCTTAGGCTCTACACTGTACTTTTAGATCAGTTCAAAACTTCAGACGTTAGACTAGCATCTGTACAAAATGCAGCAGTAGATCTGTTTCGTAGCTTCAGAAGAAGTAGAAGCTTCGAAAGAATGGACGCTATGGGCACCACCCAGTTACAGCAGGTCTCTGATTAGTACTGGTAATCTGAGCCTAAAGGCTAGTAGGACTAATCTACTGTCTGCAAAGACAGGGAATGTGAATAAAACATGTAATAAATCTATTGGGGGCAGGCACAAAGTAAAAGATTAAACAATGGCAGATTGCCCAAAAGCAGGTTGGAAAAGCCATGACTTTAAAACACATTCCCTCCATGTTCCATGTTCTCGTGCCTCCTCTTGTTCTATCGATCTCTCCTCCAGCTGCTCCTAATACCAGGCTGTTAGCCCTTAATATATCGCCAAAACACCTCACATTCGTTCACCAGATGAGGTGTACAGGGGCTAAGACAATAACATGGCGGCATGTTGAGAAATGCCAAGAAGGTTCAATATATTAGTACATGCTAAAGCCAATCTTCTAGTGGCCATGATATAAAGCCTTTTCTGGCTTCTCCTTCTATCTTAGCTGCCTGCAACCTCTGCTCTTCCGCAGGTGCAGTGTCAGTAAACTAGGCAAGCCAGACACTGTCTCTGACATGGCGCAGCACTAGAAGCAGCAGAGGCAGAGTAGGTGCTAGAAGCTGCTGATTTGAGGTGGCAAAAATAGTGCACATTGTAATGGAAGCGGGAGCGCCAGTGCTGGTCCTAGCAGTAGTGACACTGTCTTTGATCTTGTCCACCGGTGCGGCGAGGAGCGGGCGGCGCTGCTTGCGCTCAAGGCGGGGTTCATTGACCCGTTGGGCGCGCTGGTCGACTGGAAGGATGGCGCCAAGGCCTCGCCGCATTGCAGCTGGGCCGGCGTCCGGTGCAACGCCGCCGGCCGCGTCGACAGCCTGGACCTCTCCGGCAAGAACCTGAGCGGCAAGGTCACCGACGACTTGTTCCGTCTGCCGTCGCTGACCGTCCTCAACCTCTCGTCCAACGCCTTCGACACCGTGCTGCCCAAGTCGTTGGCGCCGCTGTCCGATCTCCAGGTGCTGGACGTGAGCCAGAACTCCTTCGAAGGAGCGTTCCCGGCCGGCCTCGGCTCCTGCGCCGACCTGGCCACCGTCAACGCCTCCGGCAACAACTTCGTCGGCCCCCTCCCCAGCGACCTCTCCAACGCCACGTCCCTGGAGGTGATCGACCTGCGAGGCAGCTTCTTCGAAGGCGCCATCCCGGCGGCTTACCGGAGCCTGACGAAGCTCAAGTTCCTGGGCCTCTCCGGCAACAACATCACCGGCAAGATCCCGTCGGAGCTCGGGGAGCTGGAGTCGCTGGAGAGCCTCATCATCGGGTACAATGTGCTGGAGGGAGGCAACCTCTCCGTCGGCAACCTGGACGGGCCCATCCCGCCGGAGCTCGGGAGGCTTCCGGCGCTCACCTCGCTGTACCTGTACAAGAACAATCTCGAAGGCAAGATACCGCCGGAGCTGGGCAACATCTCGACGCTGGTGTTCCTCGACCTGTCGGACAACTTGCTCAGCGGCCCGATCCCGGAAGAGGTGGCGCAGCTGAGCCACCTCCGGCTGCTGAACCTGATGTGCAACCACCTGGACGGCAGCGTGCCGGCGTCCATCGGCGACATGGCGAGCCTGGAGGTGCTGGAGCTGTGGAACAACTCCTTGACGGGCCCGCTCCCCGCTTCGCTGGGCCGGAGCTCGCCGCTGCAGTGGGTGGACGTGTCGTCGAACTCCTTCACGGGCCCAGTGCCGGCCGGGATCTGCGACGGCAAGGCGCTGGCCAAGCTGATCATGTTCAACAACGGGTTCGCCGGTGGTATCCCGGCGGGGCTGGCGTCGTGCGCGTCGCTTGTGCGCGTGCGCATGCAGAGCAACCGGCTCAACGGCACGGTTCCCCTCGGGTTCGGCAAGCTTCCCCTGCTCCAGCGGCTGGAGCTCGCCGGCAACGACCTGTCCGGGGAGATCCCCGGCGACCTGGCGTCGTCGACGTCGCTGTCGTTCATCGACCTGTCGCGCAACCACCTCCAGTACTCCCTGCCGTCCAACCTGTTCACGATCCCGAGCCTGCAGAGCTTCCTGGCGTCGGACAACATCATCTCCGGCGAGCTTCCCGACCAGTTCCAGGACTGCCCGGCGCTGGGCGCGCTGGACCTGTCCAACAACCGGCTCGCCGGGACCATACCGTCCAGCCTGGCCTCGTGCCAGAGGCTGGTGAAGCTCAACCTCAGGCACAACCGGCTCACCGGCGAGATACCCAAGGCGCTGGCCATGATGCCGGCTATGGCCATCCTCGATCTGTCAAGCAACACCCTGACCGGCGGCATACCGGAGAATTTCGGGAGCTCGCCGGCGCTGGAGACGCTGAACCTGGCGTACAACAATCTGACGGGGCCTGTTCCGGGGAACGGCGTCCTGCGCACGATCAACCCCGACGAGCTGGCCGGCAACCCGGGGCTGTGCGGCGGCGTGCTCCCGCCGTGCTTCGGCAGCCGCGACACGGGCGTGGTGGCGCGCCCCCGCGGCAGCGCGCGGCTGAAGCGCATCGCCGGCCGTGGCCGCCGCGTTCGCGGCTCTGGTCGCCGGGCGCTGCGCGTGCCGGCGGTGGTACGTGGACGTCGAGAACCTGGGCGGCGAGTCCGGGCCGTGGCCGTGGCGGCTGACGGCGTTCCAGCGTCTCGGGTTCACGAGCGGCGACGTGCTGGCCTGCGTCAAGGAGGCCAACGTGGTGGGCATGGGCGCCACGGGGGTGGTGTACAAGGCCGGTGGCGGCCGGCGCCGGTGGACGCGGGCGCGGCGAACGAGCTGACCGCGGAGGTGCTCAAGGAGGTGAGCCTCCTGGGGCGGCTCCGGCACCGGAACATCGTGCGGCTGCTGGGGTACGTGCACAACGACACGGACGCCATGATGCTGTACGAGTTCATGCCCAACGGCAGCCTGTGGGAGGCGCTGCACGGCCCCGAGGAGCGCCGCACGCTGCTGGACTGGGTGTCGCGCTACGACGTCGCCGCCGGCCCCCCCCGCCTCCCCCCCGCCGGTCATCCACCGCGACATCAAGTCCAACAACATACTCCTCGACGCCAACATGGAGGCACGCATCGCCGACTTCGGCCTCGCCCGCGTCCTCGCGCGCACCAACGAGTCCGTCTCCGTCGTCGCCGGGTCATACGGATACATCGCTCCAGGTACTGAATTACAACAACTCTGATGATATCGAATTATCGGTAGATCGATCAGAATCAAATTAACTGACGACGCCGATGGTGCTGAATACGCAGAGTACGGGTACACGCTGAAGGTGGACCAGAAGAGCGACATCTACAGCTACGGCGTGGTGCTGATGGAGCTCATCACGGGGCGCCGGGCCCTGGAGCCGGGCTTCGGGGAGGGCCAGGACATCGTGGGGTGGGTCCGGGACAAGATCCGGAGCAACACGGTGGAGGAGTACCTGGACCCCAACGTCGGCGGCCGGTGCGCGCACGTCCGGGAGGAGATGCTGCTCGTCCTGCGCATCGCCGTCCTCTGCACCGCCAGGGCGCCGCGCGACCGCCCCTCCATGCGCGACGTCATCACCATGCTCGGCGAGGCCAAGCCGCGCCGCAAGAGCGCCACCACCAACGCCAAGGAAGCCGCCGCCGTCGTCGTGGACAAGGACAAGCCGGTCTTCACCACCACGCCGGACTCCGACTACGCCTAGCCGATTACCTGAATCTTGTTACTAATAGTTTCACTTCTTTTGTCAATGATTCCTTCTTGTATGTAGATCTTGCATGCGGCAGGATTTTAAGCCTGCAACCAAAATATTTGCTGTGAAGATTAACTAGTTATATAGAGTTTTGTAGATTAATGTAAGCAGGTGAATAAGCTCTGGTATTTTCCTTTCTTATGCAACTAAACATGACCAACACAAAACAACCATACAAATGAACCAATTTCTCTTCTTCTTTTTTTTTTTGTCTCCGATGAATTTTTTTTGAGTAAGACGAATGGTCAAATGTAACCCATTTAAGAAAGGAGGAAGTACCCATGTAGAGAAGAGTCCTATTTTTGTGAGCTCATTCTATTTGTGGGCACTCTAAATTAGGCTTCACCCCACTGATTTGTGGTCGCGAGCGCGTGTTACCTTGACCACGAGAAATCTGATACCCTGTCGAGATTACACCTTTTGAAAGGCTCTATCTATATAAACATCGCCAAGGCATATTGTGTTCCACAGTACACAAGATCAATACAAATTCGAGAGAGGAGCTACAGCAAGAAGAGAAAGAGACCATGTCGAACATTGAGCAATCCTTCCAGTCCGGCAAGGCTCAGGCCGAGACCGAGGTGAGCAATCCTCTCCTCTTAGTAACAGCAATAATTAGGAATTATTTAAGTCTTGGCATATATTCCATTTTCAAAAAATAAGTGCATGGTAAATCGTGTGTGTGCAGTGCCAGGCCGAGCGCGCGGTGCAGTCCGTCCAAGACACGGTCGGCTCCACCGTTGACCACGCCGGCGCCGCCGCCGACTCCGCGCAGCAGCAGGTGCATCGCGCCGCCGACGCTGTTCAGGAGGTATAATCGACCACAGCAAACCGTCTAATCCAACTCTTCCTCCACTAACCTTATCTTCTTTGATACACAGGCCGGGGAACATGCGGCGCAGGCGGCCCAGGGCGCGGTGGAAGCCGTGAAGGATGCGGCGACCGGCGGCCATTGATTGATTCATCTTCCTGGCCCTCTACGCCTGTGAGGATCGGAATGCCACTTACGTTCATGTCAACCATTTCCCCATATTTAACTACCGCGTAATGTTTCATCCACCGTTGTTTCATGAGTTGTTTGACCCTAAAGTGGGCTATTTGTAACAGCAATTTTGCTGCCACCATACGAAACCAATTATTTACACAATGATATTGGCCTTGTGTAACATAAGTTCTAGTTGCGGAGTAACGGGACTCAAATAGACTTAGCATAATTTCCATTACGGAATAACAGGGCTCAAAGCGATTATAAGATTGCAACCGTGAACAAATTCACTTGCCACAGACCAGTAGACCACAACAGGGGGCAAGGAACCCAAACGAAACGAATGGTACAACGGCATGCAAGGATCAAGAGAGCCAAGCAAACCAAGCTCACTAAAACACAACATCAAAGCACAGTGCTTAAGAAATTGTCATGTCCATACTTTAATTCGAAGCCATCCATCAAAAAGAACATATCAGTACTACATAATATAGAACTCATAGTTCTGAATGTACAATCCAAGAAAAATACTCTCAAATTCTAGCTTCCGAGGTTCTTGATGAAAAATTCAAACTTAGTTGGCAGCAGCTCTCTTCTTTGGGGTAGCCTCAGTCCCTGAACCAAGGAACAGAAAAATAATCAAATTACAGTTGCTTCAAATCAAACATATAAAATGAGATTCCCAAGTTTTACTTTGGGCAGATCGACAGCAATCATGTACCTTCTCTGAAGTTGCTCTTAAAGCGCTTAGGCACGTGTCGCAGGTACCTCATCCTTCCGGTTCCAGTGGTCTTGCGCCTGATGGCCTTCACACTCCAGTTATCTGCAATGATGCATCATTATGTTAACACTAAATCCAACAAGAAGTCAACACACAGACATCAACTTATAGAAGTATGCAATCAAACAATGGCAGTTTCAATGATCAATGAACCATGAGCTCCTAACAGCTTAAGCTTGAGGGAAGGTTTATACTAATCAACTAGCTATGAGGAAGCATATACCAATCGGTGGACATGCAATGCGTCAAAAAACAACTATGAATATTTATATGCATCACACTATTCTACAGCATATCACAACGGAGTAGATCTAGCAACAAGGGAACAAACAAATCAAGAATGACTCAAGCAAAACTGAATAGAAAAATGACAAGCAAACATTATATGCAACGACATATACGAGGCCACATATATGCAATGGGAATGGAATCATCAGAGACTTAAATACTTGGGAATCACAGGAGTATAACCCCGTCATATTGTTGCAGTATATCTCTCATTACTTGATCTTCCACAATGAAAGCACGAGAGAAACTGTAAGATGCATGGCTAACAATAACAACATGCTGCGAGATTCCAATACAAACTGCATGGCACACCAAAAAAAGAGCCAAACAGAGGGTATTCTCCGCAAAACTATGTTAGGCTGAAAGGCATGACAGAAATAAGAATGCTCAGGATATGAAATATCTTCTCATCAATGCAGTGGCATCTCTGAAGTCTGACATGCGAATAGTTTTCATGATTCCTCATTGCAGTCCCGAAGGACAAACGAGAGAAGGGAACCAACTGATGGGGAAAATGGTCCCAAAGAGGGCAATGACCAACAAAAAAAAAAAGACAACACCTGCCAAGTGAAAGAGCCCACATTTTGTATCGTATGAAACAATCATTCTGCTACTGCCACAAGTCACATCTGACAATGGAATCAGTTTGGATAACATGCTTCAGTCATGTAATATCAGAATCACCAATTCCCTCTCGAAACTTACAAACTGAATGCACATATAACCAAGCAGAAGAAACTAAAGCATATAAATGTCAGGATACACAACGCTACTAAGTTCGGACGACAGATAGGTCATACGTTTTCATCCGGTTTTTCAGTTCATTAAAAAGCATCGCATCTGGGAGCACATGTAGAAATGAATAACGCGACGAAGAAGGTAACCATCACAGGACGATTCACAAGCATACATAACGAAGAACATATAGAGGCGTAAAGGCACACGGTAGGCTAATACTCAAACTAAGGAGATCTAGAGGGGTCAACGAGGGAGTAAGATGGCGCATCTTACACTTGCGGATGCGGGCAGCAGGGTAACCGCAGGAGGAGCAGGTGCTCTTCTGGAGGTGGAAGCTGCGGCGGCCGCAGCGGATGCAGAGCGTGTGTGTCTTGTTCCGGCGCTTGCCGAAGCTGCCCGTACCCTTCCCCTGTGAACCACCACCGCCGCAAAATCACAAAAAAAAAAAAAAGCAG
>LAPY01003340.1:21344-39378 GCA_000970635.1 Eragrostis tef | reverse complement strand
TCTTTCGGTGAGGCGACGAGGTTGGGGTGCGGCGGCGGCGGTGAAGGTGCGCGGTGCAGGGGTGTAAAACCCTAGCGCTTTATACCAGCACTCCAGCAGACGCGGCGGTGCTGAATGGGCTTTTGGTAGCCCGGCCCGGCGGGCGCGCGACCTTTCTGTGGTACCGAAACTTTGTGGGCTGTATCAGTATAACGGTCTGACTTTGTGGGCTGCATCAGTATCACGGTCTGGGCTTATTCTGTGGTACCGAAACGGCCCGTCTGAGCTTCCATGTGTTTTACCAGCAGCCTGTCTTCTTGAACAGCACATACTGTCAGACGCGTATATGACTGGAAAGGTAGGACCTGTTTGGTTGAAGCCTGCAAGGCAGGTCCTTTCGCCAAGCAGGCATCATAGTCTTCCACCTAGCACATTTACGAGGTGGCACGTAAATATCTGTAAAGGAAATACGCTGGTATTCATGAAGGAAATGCTGGCAGAGATTTGTTTCCTCTTCCTAATGGTATTATTGTGGCAAGAAAAACAATCAACATTAATGCATTTATATTTCCAAACTGTCAAAGTTTCAATCTGTACATTAGCTAGGAGGTACTCCTACCTGGCATGTGATAAGCAAAATGAAGATGCGTTGGCCATTCCTGCTAGAAAATAATTCCCTTTGCTGTAGATATTTTACCGAAAAAGAAAAACAAATTAGCTTTAATGCCTTCCATTTCCAAATCGTGTGAACCTACCGGGTCTATAAGAAGAGACATCTCTTCCAATCAGGCACTAGTCATATCATATATCTTAGATTTGCCCTCAACAACGTGACTCCTCTGCCATTAGTCTCGCCTAATCCATCCTCTCAACAACGTGACACGATGCCATTAGTCTCGCCTAGGTCATCTTTCGTTGAGGAACTTGCACGGTTTAGAGCAATCCGGGTAAGCATCATCATGGTTATTAGTTGTTTGTCTTTGTTACGATCGATCTAGTCTTCTTCGGAGGACTTAGCTCTACCACAATTTTGCTATTGAAGTGCTTTCTTGTAAGCTCTGTGCATAATTCAATGAAGTCGGTAATCGTTCGATAGCATGATCCTTATAGTATGCTATGCTATCTCTTTTTTTTTTTAGAAAAGAGAATATGCTATGCTGTGCTATTGTTGTGTTTTTGCATTTGACATGCTTAAAAGGTTATAGGATGCATCATTCACATGCTATTAAAGATGGCAATGGCCATTCTGCAGTTAAATAGAGGCTTTCTACACTCTGTCATGTCTAAATTTATGCTTGCAACTTACTGCGGGCAAAATTAATGCCTATGCCAGTTGCTTGCGCTCATCACAGATCTATGGGCACATCCACGTGCCCTTGAGCCATGTCGTGTGGCGTGGTGGCACATGAGGGCTAGGGTGAAGTCTGAGGTGGACCGGGGGGGGGAGGCGGGGCGGCTGCCGCACATGAGGTAGGGACATGCAAGCCATATACAAGAAAGAAGAGGAAGGCAACGGTCATGCACGCGAAGACCTACCCCAACAACGATAGTGTCACAGTAGGAAGATCGTTTGGACGGATATCAATTGTAGTTTGCGTAGCTTAACGACGGTTCCAAGATCTAAGGGAGATAGAATGGCGGCGAGATCTAGGTTGTGGTGTGACTTGAGGCTCTAACATGGATCATGTGTGAGGGAGCCGATTTGATGAAACCTAAAAGCTGAGATCGTAAACGGGGTACATGGGACCCACACGTTAGAGCCGCATGCGGGGGTAAGGTTTTTGTTAATGCCCGTTTATCTTTATTCGTTGGATTTGAAAGAATGTCCACGCTCGTCTACGCTTGCGGGCACAACACACCCCTTGCGCTCATGCGGTCATATTGTTTGCCCACACGGACGGATTTGAAATGTTGTCCATACTTGCAGGCACATCACGTCTCTTGTGCCTTTGCAGTATGAATTTTGCACGCGCGGAAGAACCACGTCGTTGCCATTTTTTACATTCTAAGTACTTTTTCTGTCTCAGTTTTTTTGTCATTTTGAGAGTGGTTTTTGATGTCCGGATTTATAGAATGTTCAATGAAACAGGACATAGAGGTTGTCGTTCAGAGAATGTTTAATTAACCTGATACAAAGTCAGACAAGTATTTTGGGATAAAAGAGTACTAGTTTTGTGGAGTGGATATACGTATGCTTCCTACTATTTTTATATTTTTTTATAGAAGTTATATCGTCGCAACACATGCTTTTATTTTTCTTTCGCCTCTTGCCTTCAATACATGAAATGTTTGTGGTGATTTTTCCCGGACATATCGTGTTAAGGCCGAGTTCGGCTTGAGTCCAATCAAGCCTTTTTGACACCATATTGATTCAAAGAGCAGAATCGCTTTTTGGACGAGATGACATATTTGGCCCAAGGGACTTGGTCATCCAAGAAAAGTGCGGGCACACAAACGATCTCAAAAAAAAAAAAAGATTAGCTATGTGTGGAACATCATTTAGTACGACATAATTGAGAGCTAATCCTATCCGTCGATAACGGAGCAGGCGGCTGACCCTGTTGGTGACGTGGGCGGTGGTGGGAAGGAATAGGGGAGAGAAGAGGCCGAGGGCGAAAAAAAAAAAAAAAAAAAAAGAAGAAGGAGCGAAAGGGCGCGGGCAGCAGCGGTGAAGGTGGGGGGAGTTCCAGGCCGGCCTCTCCGCCTTCTTCTCTTTCTACCGCTGCATTCCGGGGAAAGCAAGCCAAGGGGAAGCTCTCCTCTCAAAAACCCCACTCTCTCCACCACCGCCCACGGTCGCCGGCCGATCGCCAAACCCTACCCTCGCCGTCTCCGCCGCCGCAGTCCGGCCGGCACCCTCCGCCGTCTTCGCCTCTCCGGAGGTACATTTCCCGCCCGCCTCCCATTTATCCTCTTTCATAGATAAGCCGTGCGGTTTCTTTTTTCTCTTCGCATTTCCCCATGAATTTGATTTTCGAGAATGCTTAGCGGTTAGGGCTTTTCTTTTCCGGGTTGCTAGTTTGATTTCGCGGCCCCTGTAGGCTATTATGCTGTCGCTCGATGCGCGCTTGCTTGCCTACGTGCGCGGGCCTTGTGATTGACGAAAAATTGTTTAATGATTGGTGCTACTGCTACAGGGACTCAGAATGGAGAGCACTTCAGGAGGATCATCCAAGGGTGGGGAAGCTGGAGGCGACATGCCGATGGGGAATGGGAACCACAAAGTGGACTGGTCGACTGCAAGGAGGTCAAGTCGGAAATCAACCAACCGTATCTGGGTAGAAGCTGCCACGAGGTTTTCCACAGAGAAGCAGAATGGAGCAACGGAGGAGGAAGGACGGCACCTGATGTCAGAAACAATCAATGGTTCTGCTTCAGCTTCTCCGACGCCGAGAGATTCAAGCGCAACTTCTGGCTCCAAAGACGGCGCAAAACGGCGGAGGAGTGATCTGCCCATGGATGGAAGTATTACGAGTTTATCGAAGAAGCCAAAAAGAATGAATACTAAAGGATACTTAGCACTGTTCAAGCCACCCCGCAAATCGGAAGCCGCAGGTACTTGCTGGCCTCGCCTTTTTATGATTTATTCACTTAAAGATCACATGCAACCGCCATGAAGAAACCGGTTAGGTAATTTACCTTCCATTTGCAGCAAAATCAAGGTTTTGGCTAGATTAGAATTACTGCATGCTTCTAGAGGAAGAAACTAATTAATGGGCGGGCACGCTACTAAACTTCAAGGGTTGCATTATCCCCTCTCCATCAGATGGCAGTCCGCCAAATACATTATGTTACAGATAGAGAAGTTCTTCAGGCCTCTGAAAGTAGCAGGCATATCTGTTGCGGACCGAAATTCACGCAATCTACTCTTGATTTGATGCCAAAATAACTTGATAATTACTCTTGGGCATTTTAGCCGCATCGGTTTCATTCACCAGTGCTATAATCTGATACGTGTCTATTTTGCAGGTCTAGTTGTTAAAACTGCAGAGCAATCATCTATTCCCACAATAACAAAGAAGGTATGCAGGAATAAGAAACTATTTCAGTTGCATCTTTGAGATACGCAATATAGCATAACCTTTTGACACGTGCTGTCGGTCTATCATAACATTCATGTGCGCTCCCTCCCAGAGAGTCCAAGGCACTTACTGTCATTTTCCATGTGTCCAGGGAGTTCTTTGTTTAATAGGTGGAAATCATGCATGCCAATTTGTTTCGACATATGAAACAAATAACACACGTGTCTTGGTCCTAACTGCCTGAAACTAACATGCCAATGACTTTTATTATAAAAATCGGAGGGAGCAGCAGTCGACTTTGTTGAAATATGGGAATAACAGTGTACACGTCTGAGGAGCCCCACATCATCTCTACTGCTGTGAACTTGATATTCTATTAGACTCGAGTTGTAACCCAACAGCTGTCGTTTCCTATGTTATACTACCTCTGTACTTAGAATGGAGTCATCTGTGTATCTGTAAAGTTTCTTAAGACTGATGCCTTCTTTATTACTAAAGTATTCAGCTATTGCTCCTTACAGGTCAAGGAAAGCCCATTTCAGAAGCTTCAGAGATTACCAAATGGGTGTCATCGTGATTTTGACAATGATCATTTGAGTGCTGTCAATAAGCTTCGTGAATTCTGGCACAAGTCCCAAGGTGCTGCCTTTGTTGATGATAAGGTAGGAACTACACCAGTAAATTAGCAAAGTTAAAGTCTTGCATAGAAAACAATAGACTCCCTCCGTTTTTTAATATATGACGTCATTGACTTTTTTTTGTTACTTTAAGTTTAACCATTCGTCTTATCTATAAATATTTGTGTAGATCGCTAAGTGTATAAGTTAACCTTAAAGTGCTTTTGATGATGAATCCAATGATATGCATTTCACATTCGAAAAGTAATTATTTAAATCTATATTGTTGATCAAAATTCAGCGAAAAAGTCAACAGTGTCATATAATTAAAAATGGAGGGAGTACTTTAGACCACATTACCTTCTAGTTACACCCACATTTGTTTTTCTGTAGGTGATGTTGTGATGTTTTACCTCTGACTTAATATGGATATAATGTTGTATTTCTGCATGCACGCCCTTTACAGTTGTACTTGAACTATTCATCTTGTTTATTCCTTTCCACGTAAAATCAAATGAAACTGTGCTCGACTCGTGTATCATGCAGGAGGCTGTAATGAAGACCGTCTTGTTTATAATGTGTCTATCACCTGATGTCTGCCGTCCGTTTCAACGCTTTGCTCCGTCTGTTAATGTTGTTGTGTATGATGGGGATAAAGACATGCGCAAATCAATTCAAGATCCGACGTTCAATACAAATGGGAGCAGCATGATGTCACATGTTATCTTAGCCCGTCCTGATGTTATCTTAGAGGTAATTTATAATAATATTCTCCTTCTCTTAGCAAAAGTGTTGCTTACGAGTACAGAAATGACATCTCTGTAACACATTAGTATAGTCGGTACAACATCCTATCAAATTCTTAACCTTGTGTAGTTTCTGTTTTAAAATTAACTTTGATCTCTCTGCCTGTCTGCTATGACACAGGACATTGAAACTGCGCGTTCAGTTACTTGGGAGGCAGTTATAGTTGATTATTGTCAAAACTCAGTTCCAAGACTTCTCAAACAACTCAAACAACTTCCTACAGATTGTAGGGTAGTGCTTTTGAGCTCCCCTCCTGAGGTACCTATCTACAACTGAAACAACTGAAACATTGCTTCAGCAGCACACAGATAAGTCTGCCAAATTTGCTATTTTGCAGGATAATCTTCTCAAGTACAAGAATCTTGTAGCGTTCCTTAACTCTAAAGAGGAAGATCTTGGAGATCATGCTGACAACAATGCCCTTGTGATTTTGAAAGCAAGATTTAAACGTCATGTTGCATATGAGCGAAAAACAGACTCTTCAAATTATTTGGAGTATTGGGTTCCCACTTACCTTTCACAAGTGCAGCTACAACTGTACAGTTCCATATTGCTTACAAACTCATCTGTCCTGCAGTCCCAAGTGGCGACTGATAGTGTTGGAGATCTTGGTCACATTGTTCTATGTCTTTGGAAGGTTTGATTTTGGAAATTAACATTCTTTTGTGGTATCAAGTAGACAGCCCTGCCAGCAATCTGCATGTACATGCACTTTTTCTGTTTAGTTATTTATGCTGTTACCAACTCTGATCTCTTATTGGTTTTGTGCAACAGTGCTGCGATCACCCTTGCCTTGTTGATGAATTCCCACATGATTCACTTGCCAACATTGCTGATGAAACTGAATCCATAGATAATAGAATGCGTGCAAGCGGCAAGCTACTGCTTCTCGAGAAAATGCTTAGAGAGTTCAGGAACATGAAGTCAAGAGTCATTGTTCTTTTTCAAGTGAGAGTTACTGCTTTGCCTATGTTATTTATGCTCTGCACGATTCTTATATTTTTATAGCTTTGCTCGAATGTCAATTTTTTGCCTTCCTATTTGTTCTATGTTATACACAATTTGATAGTTTATGCCCTATAAGGTTTCAAGCTTTCTGTTAGTAAGCTTCAGTGTTATCAGGAAAACATTTATTTGGAGCTGCATAATTCTTATTAGCTCATTGTGGACTCGATCAATCGTCAGATCCTAATAGTTATGTTCTAATCATTTGTAGAATGCTCTCACTAGTATTTTTCTTAAAACAAGTAACAGAACTAACGATTATATGTGATATTTTGCTCCTACTGCCATATAATTCGTACTGATGCAAAAGTATTTCCTCAAATATTCATCAGTGTTTGTATTCCTTTATTTTAAGCATTCTTTTCATGTCCATCTTTGGAATCTGCGACGGCACACCTGAATTTGTTCATCCAACGTGATTTTAATACCTGTTCTTTTCATGCTGTTGCAGTCTGATGGACCAGGTGAAAACAAAATGGGTAAAATCTTGGAAGAATTTGTGCGCCACAGATTTGGCCCTGAGTCATACGAGCGTGTTCAGAATTGTTCAGCATATTCAAAGAAACAGGCAGCAACGAGTATGTTCAATGATAGGACCAAAGGGAGATTTGTTTTTCTGATTGAGAACCACGCGTGCCATTCAAGCATTAAGCTTTCAGCTATCGATGCCGTTATCATTTATGGTAGTGACTTGAACCCATTAAATGACCTGAAGGCTCTTGGAAAGATCAAGATAGAGTCAGAGACAGAGCATGTGAAAATTTTTCGTTTGTATACTCCTTTCACAGTGGAGGAAAAGGGTCTTGTGCTTGCAAAGCAGGGCATGGTTATCGATTGCAAAGTCCAAGATATAGCGCCTAGTTTAAGCCATCGGTTGCTCAGTTGGGGTGCATCATTTTGTTTCAGTAGACTCGATGTGCTCCATCAAGATAACCCTGCAAGTAAAAGTTCTGGAACAGGCATGCTTTGTATGGATAAAGTAATTTCGGAGTTCTTAGCAGTACTGTCTACAAATTCAGATGGTCCAACCATATCGAAAGCTCATATGAGTGGGGAGTTTTATTCAAGAAACATTACTCTTATAGGTGAGAGGGAGGGAGCATCTTCACTGGATATAGATCCACCTAGATTCTGGTTAAATTTACTGGATGGGAAATCCCCTAGTCATCATTATCTGTCTGAACCACCGCAAGTAAAGCATAGAAGTTTACAGATCATGGAAGAACTCACCAGTGATCCTGCTGAAGAATCTAACAAAGGAAGGAAAAACAGACTCTTCAAATTATTTGGAGTATTGGGTTCCCACTTACCTTTCACAAGTGCAGCTACAACTGTACAGTTCCATATTGCTTACAAACTCATCTGTCCTGCAGTCCCAAGTGGCGACTGATAGTGTTGGAAATCTTGGTCACATTGTTCTATGTCTTTGGAAGGTTTGATTTTGGAAATTAACATTCTTTTGTGGTATCAAGTAGACAGCCCTGCCAGCAATCTGCATGTACATGCACTTTTTCTGTTTAGTTATTTATGCTGTTACCAACTCTGATCTCTTATTGGTTTTGTGCAACAGTGCTGCGATCACCCTTGCCTTGTTGATGAATTCCCACATGATTCACTTGACAACATTGCTGATGAAACTGAATCCATAGATAATAGAATGCGTGCAAGCGGCAAGCTACTGCTTCTCGAGAAAATGCTTAGAGAGTTCAGAAACATGAAGTCAAGAGTCATTGTTCTTTTTCAAGTGAGAGTTACTGCTTTGCCTATGTTATTTATGCTCTGCACGATTCTTATATTTTTATAGCTGTTACGAGACTTATCCTTTGCTAGCATAATTGCTCGAATGCCAATTTTTTGCCTTCCTATTTGTTCTATGTTATACACAATTTGATTGTTTATGCCCTATAAGGTTTGAAGCTTTCTGTTAGTAAGCTTCAGTGTTATCAGGAAAACATTTATTTGGAGCTGCATAATTCTTATTAGCTCATTGTGGACTCGATCAATCGTCAGATCCTAATAGTTATGTTCTAATCATTTGTAGAATGCTCTCACTAGTTCCGGCGTCTACCTAAGTAACAGAACTAACGATTATATGTGATATTTTGCTCCTACTGCCATATAATTCGTACTGATGCAAAAGTATTTCCTCAAATATTCATCAGTGTTTGTATTCCTTTATTTTAAGCATTCTTTTCATGTCCATCTTTGGAATCTGCGACGGCACACCTGAATTTGTTCATCCAACGTGATTTTAATACCTGTTCTTTTCATGCTGTTGCAGTCTGATGGACCAGGTGAAAACAAAATGGGTAAAATCTTGGAAGAATTTGTACGCTACAGATTTGGCCCTGAGTCATACGAGCGTGTTCAGAATTGTTCAGCATATTCAAAGAAACAGGCAGCAACGAGTATGTTCAATGATAGGACCAAAGGGAGATTTGTTTTTCTGATTGAGAACCACGCCTGCCATTCAAGCATTAAGCTTTCAGCTATCGATGCCGTTATCATTTATGGTAGTGACTTGAACCCATTAAATGACCTGAAGGCTCTTGGAAAGATCAAGATAGAGTCAGAGACAGAGCATGTGAAAATTTTTCGTTTGTATACTCCTTTCACAGTGGAGGAAAAGGGTCTTGTGCTTGCAAAGCAGGGCATGGTTATCGATTGCAAAGTCCAAGATATAGCGCCTAGTTTAAGCCATCGGTTGCTCAGTTGGGGTGCATCATTTTGTTTCAGTAGACTCGATGTGCTCCATCAAGATAACCCTGCAAGTAAAAGTTTTGGAACAGGCATGCTTTGTATGGATAAAGTAATTTCGGAGTTCTTAGCAGTACTGTCTACAAATTCAGATGGTCCAACCATATCGAAAGCTCATATGAGTGGGGAGTTTTATTCAAGAAACATTACTCTTATAGGTGAGAGGGAGGGAGCATCTTCACTGGATATAGATCCACCTAGATTCTGGTTAAATTTACTGGATGGGAAATCCCCTAGTCATCATTATCTGTCTGAACCACCGCAAGTAAAGCATAGAAGTTTACAGATCATGGAAGAACTCACCAGTGATCCTGCTGAAGAATCTAACAAAGGAAGAAGGCAATTTAGAAAAGCAGGTGAAACTGCGGACTCCTTCAAAAGTTTCATCTGATATAAACAACAATGATACGTCTCCTGAATTTACTCCATCTGGTGCTGATCTTCAACTACTCGGTGACACACAGCGCACATTAGGTAGAACAAGTTGAAACAATAGCATTCTTTGCGTTGCATATGCACATGTTGCTTAGTTCTAATACAGTTTTTACCCTGAAGGTATGGGAAACCTGAGCACACCCAAGAGTCTTCGTGTCCAACTTAAGTGCGAGCTGTCAAAATTAATTAAGGTGTTAAAATTACCGGTATGAGCTTCTACCTTTTAATTGTTTACCTTGTCTTTTTTTTTGGCTTTATGATACTTTTACCAATATTGCAGCATGGCCTGTAATCATACTTCTTTTCATGGCATCTGTATATTACATATAGTTATTGCTTGTTATTTATCTTGTGGAAAAATATAAAGGTTTTTTTTTAATTGCTCTGTCTGTTTCTCCGGTTGCGTTACTCATACCAATCCTTTGGTTTTGCACTACCTCTTTATGGTATCTGTATATAACATAGTTATTGCTTGTTATTTATCTTGTGGAAAAAATATAAAGGGTCTTTTCATTACTCTGTCTGTTTCTCCGGTTGCGTTACTCATACTGATCCTTTGGTTTTGCACTACCTCTTCATGCTTACCTCATTTAATTTGAATCTCACATAAATTGCAATCGCAGGATAATGTACGCTTGCTGGCTGAGCAGCTCCTTGCGTACCTTTTGAAAAATCATCTCGTAGTTCGGGAACCATGGGGCATATTGCATGCGTTCAACATAGCCTTGGTAAGAGCAAAGAGAGGAACCCCATGAATGTTCATTTTTTACCTTCAGAACTGTATAGAGTAAGCACGATTAAGTTATTTGTACTTGTTTCAGTGTTGGCGTGCTGCTTCTCTTCTGAAATATAATAAGTTGGATCATAGAGATTCACTTGCTCTTGCTGCAAGCTGCTTAAATTATGAGCACAATGAGGAGCTTGCAGGAGTGTTCTATAAAAAATTCGCGACCCTCAAAGAAAAGGTTCTGTGTAAACCAGGTGAAAACAGAAACAAAGTGGAGAATGGTATATTTTCATCACAGGAGAGCTCATCTAAGAACCTGAGAAGCAGACGCATGTTCCAAAAGAAAACAATCGACCTTCATGGTAGCCTCACAAATAGCGCCCCTCGAGAGAGCTCATCTGGTGCTGAGCAGATGGTTTCAGATGTACAAGTGGTATCTCTCTGTCTGTTTCTCCGGTTGCGTTACTCATACCAATCCTTTGGTTTTGCACTACCTCTTTATGGTATCTGTATATAACATAGTTATTGCTTGTTATTTATCTTGTGGAAAAAATATAAAGGGTCTTTTCATTACTCTGTCTGTTTCTCCGGTTGCGTTACTCATACTGATCCTTTGGTTTTGCACTACCTCTTCATGCTTACCTCATTTAATTTGAATCTCACATAAATTGCAATCGCAGGATAATGTACGCTTGCTGGCTGAGCAGCTCCTTGCGTACCTTTTGAAAAATCATCTCGTAGTTCGGGAACCATGGGGCATATTGCATGCGTTCAACATAGCCTTGGTAAGAGCAAAGAGAGGAACCCCATGAATGTTCATTTTTTACCTTCAGAACTGTATAGAGTAAGCACGATTAAGTTATTTGTACTTGTTTCAGTGTTGGCGTGCTGCTTCTCTTCTGAAATATAATAAGTTGGATCATAGAGATTCACTTGCTCTTGCTGCAAGCTGCTTAAATTATGAGCACAATGAGGAGCTTGCAGGAGTGTTCTATAAAAAATTCGCGACCCTCAAAGAAAAGGTTCTGTGTAAACCAGGTGAAAACAGAAACAAAGTGGAGAATGGTATATTTTCATCACAGGAGAGCTCATCTAAGAACCTGAGAAGCAGACGCATGTTCCAAAAGAAAACAATCGACCTTCATGGTAGCCTCACAAATAGCGCCCCTCGAGAGAGCTCATCTGGTGCTGAGCAGATGGTTTCAGATGTACAAGTGGTATCTGCTACAGAAGCAAACAGAGAATGCCATTTTTCAAGTGGAGAGCATCCGAATATGATCCTAAAGAAAAGAATTGATTTATTTGACAAAGTTTTCTCTGTAAGAGAGAACAATATCCATGAGAAACAACAGCTTGAGATCTTAGACTTCCAAACACACAGAGAGAATCAAATTACCATATTGGAAGATGTGTGCAGTTTAGTTCTTCAATACATTCGGCGAAGTGGCATTGATGAAGGTTCCAGAAAGGACCAAACAGAATTAATGATTAAGTGGTTTACTATGCTTGCATATGCATTTTTGGAGCATATGAAGCTCCAGCTCAACAAACTTGAGGCACTGCAATCTACAACGTGGTTCAAAGAGCGATTGATGAAGGACAAACTCAGAGAGGAATTACTATCAGGCCAGTTAGATCAATGCCCGGATCTTTGTACTGCTTTACCAGATTCTAATTTTGTAATTGAGGAGTTCATCCATTTTAAGAAACAAATTGATGATTATCATGTTGGCAAAGTTTCAGCATCAGGTTGTGACCTGCTTTTGGATGACAGATTGATAACGGAAATTACGTTGGTAAGAAATGCAGCTCCATCAGAGGCTGTTTCTACACGGCCAGTTAGAAATGAGCCTGCTGAAGCTCTTGTGGGCTCTGGCAGAGCATCAGCACCAGAATGTGTTCTTCCAGAAAACAGCATCAACTGTAGTTCTGATGGCATTAAAAATTTAGCAGATTCTCAGCATCCACCTGAAGAAGTAGAGTCAGCAGGTTTTCTTGGCACGACAGTAGGTGATGATTTGCAGCGACCAACCTCGGATCAAACAGCACAAGCAGAACGGACAGGTATGTTGGGGACAGCAGATCCTTATTTGCAGCATGAAGTCCAACCGCCAACGACAACACAAAGAACGGCTGTCCTGCAGAGCGTGGAACCTTCAGGGGTTCCTCATGCAGAACCCTCAGGAACTTCAGATATGGTGGCACCTCTAGATTTGATGCCTGAAGTACAGTCGTCATCTTCAACGCAGAATGGACCTGTGGGAGCTGAAATACCAGGTGCATCAGGCACCATTTTAGCTCAGATTTTGCAGCCTGAAACACAACCATCAGTCTCAGTTCAGCATGCCCCACCTGAGGAAACACAACCTGATGAGATGATTCAAATAGGTCTGCCTGTGCAGCAATGCACAGATCTGCATTCCCAGCAAAGTTTGGCAGCTTCTTGGCATCCGCCTGAACAAGCAGAGAGAGCTGATATTCTGGGCATGGTGGTAGCTGATGCCTTGCAGCCATCAACCTTGTCACTTGATCAAAATGCAGAAGCAGAGCGAGCTGGCACTCTGGATGCCCGAGCAGCCCAGGATTTGCAGACTGAAATGTTACCTTCAACCTCAACAAATGATGTTCCATGTGAAGAAACCGATCTATCTAGTATGGCTGTAGGTACTACTTCCCAGCAGAGTTTACAGGCTTCTCGGGATACACGTGCAGAAAGAGAACCAGATAATGCTTTAGGTATGTTAGCAGCTCATGATTTGCAGTTTGGAATGCAACCATCGTCTTCAGTGCAGGATCAACCTGTGGAAGCAGGAGCAGGTACATCATACACCATTTCAGCTCAGTATTTGCAGCCAGGAGCGCAACCATCGACTGTAATACGTCATATCACACCTGAGAGAACACACCCTGATGAAAGGATTCAAATGAGTCTTCAGCCAAATGAGACACCAGGTCCTCAGCCGCTCACCCAACTCTTCTCTTCAGCATCTGCAGCAGTCAATAATTTAAAGTACAGCTCCGACCCTCTGAGAAATGAGTTGGAAACATTGAAATGCTGGAATATATTGCTCTTTAAGAACTTCGAAAATAAGGTTTGCTTATTTACTTTGATATATGTGCGCCTTAATGTAGAGTTCTTGTTCTAATCGGAAGATTTCTCATTTCTCTTCTCTACACAACTATTGTGGACAGAAATTACTTCTTCAAATTGAGTACAATCAAGAATTGGAGAAGGTGAACAAGAAATACGAGTCATTACATCATAAAGAGCTTTCTACATATCGTCGATTGGTGACGAAGCTTGAAGATATCTCCCAGAAAGTTTCTATGCACCAATTACTAGCTGAGAATTTTCATGAGAACTTTGCAAAATATCAATCTCAAGGTATCCATACCAGCACATCACTTTTTTTCTTTCAAAATGATGTTCTGGCTGTTATTTGTTTTCCGTTGAAAACATTCAGGTCTAGTTTCTGTTTTGGTAGGCACATTTACTAATGTGGATGTTCCATAGCCTGACTTTGCCTTCATCAACCTACATCCTATTTATACTTGGTTGTGTTTTTGTTGTGAACTGATGGCAAGTGTAGCTTGTGATGACTGATGATCGCCTTTTCTCCAGATTTCTTGATTCTCTTGTAGTGATGCATATGCTGGTTGCATTTCATATATCTGCATTGATCTGCAATGGCCAAGTCAGAAAATAGATCCAATATCTGTTGCTGAGTTTGATGTTTCTCATCCTAAGAAAGTTTGACTAATGCTTTGCTTCTTCCTTTGTGTTACAGATGGATTAGCGAGCCCCACAATTGGTCAGGTACAGCAAGCACCTGCAAGAACATCAGGGGCTCAAACTACAGCATCACCGGTTGTCTCATTATCAGCTACTCAACCGCGAGTGTCGACCTCATTTCATTCGATAGGACCTTTCCGATCTGAGGCTATGCAACTGCAAACGCAACCAGTGGTACCTGGAAATCTTTATAGAGCAACATCATCACCTCTGAGTTCATTGTCTCTACGAAATGGAAACAATGGGGTTGCTGGAGCACAACCGCGTGGACATGCTCCTCGTCCTCATCACGTTAGGATGCAACCACCATATGCGACATTTTGGAGAGATCATCAGCAACATCCTGTTATGGGTCCAGGACTTACGTCACAGAGACATCCTGCCCCTGGTACCTTGACAAGTGCACTTGCAGGTATTCCGGTAACAACCTCGATGGCATCAAGTTCAGTTAACCAGACAATGGCATCAGCATCAAACCCATATCCAGCTCTCCCAGCATCCTCACTGCTATCAGGTTCACTTGCAGAGTTAATGGCAAACTTTGTGCCGCCATCCGGTACAAATTCAGTTTTCATGGCAACCCAACAAGTGGCGAGTCTGTATCCAGATGCAGCAGCAGGTATTTGGCACGCCGGAGCTCACATATCTGGTGTCAATCATCCTGTCCCTGAATCCACTTTCGAGACACTTCCATTCCAACAAAGGTGGAACCCTGACATGGTAGGAGCCGTGTTACCCTCCATTGCGGCAAGTTCAGCTTACCCATCAGCATCAAACTCAGAACCAGCTCTTCCAGCATCCTCAGAGAATCCAGTTTTCATGGCGGCCCAACAAGGACTGAGTCCACATACAGCTTTCCACAACCATCCAGGTCCGCTTAATGCAGCAGCAGGGATTTGGAACACTGGAACTCACATAGCAGGTGTCAATACACCTGTCTCTGAATCCGCTTTGGAGACACTGCCATTCCAACAAAGGTGGCACCCTGGCATGGCAGGAGCCGTTTTACCCTCCATTGCGTCAAGTTTAGCTAACCCATCAGCATCAAACTCAGAACCAGCTCTTCCAACATCCTCGGCCAATCCGATTTTCATCGCAGCCCAACAAGGACCGAGTCCGCATACAGCTTTCCACAACCATCCAGGTCCACTGAATGCAGCATCAGGGATTTGGAACAATGGAACTCACGTAGCAGGTGTCAGTCCACCTGTCCCTGAGTCTGCTTTGATGAATACGTTGTCGGCAGGCAGGACAGGTATGACTAGCGAACCCACTAGCACGGGGGTTCAGAGAGGTGGCGGTGGAGAGGTGGTGTGTTTATCTGACGATGAATAGTATAGTGGTGCGGGTCTGATTTGTAGGTCGCTGTTCTAGTATGCATGTATATACTTTAGTTTGAAGTAGTGACAGCAAGAGGTGCGACTGATGACGATAGTGCATCTGGCATTTTGAGGACAAACATATGCTAACACTGCAGTGGCGGTTTTACAGTTTTGCGGTGGATATCTCGGTGAAGGTTTTGCGGTGTTCTGACAATCCTACTGTAGAATGCCATGCTCTTCTAATTGATGTGTGTGATGTTGGTTAACGCACCTGTAGCGCACAAACGGAAAAACTTTTGCTGCCTTGGATCCAATCTGGTATGTAACCTGCTGTTGTTCCAAGAAAGAAAAGAATGTGTAGCAATGTACCGTAGTTTCCTGTGAAATTCCTGTGCAATTCCTGTGAAATTCCTGCGTTCCAAACGAGCCCTTAAACCGATCTCGGCTGCAAGTCGTCTGAACGTGTTGAGGAATGAACATTGTAATGGCAGGCCCGAGAATTTCTTATGCTACTGCGTTGTTTTTCTTTTGCTAGTTGGTAATGTGCGCGCCGCGTGAGACGGAATGGAAATGCAAGTAGCGCTAGTCTTGTTTATGGATGCTGCATCTGTCCTGTTGTTATCTTATTTTTGGTTGGTGATAACGCAAATGGTGTAGCCTAGATAGATGGTCCGGACTGAAGATGCTTGATGTTTCTTCACTCAAACGCTGCTGCCATGGCGTGGAAATGCTGTTGCTGTATGTGTCCTTGTTGGTTTCACCAACTGGAGAAAATGGAAACTCTACGAACGAGACTGCATTCTGCTGGCGACGGTACGAGACGACACCTAAAACTGAAGAAGGCAAGTGCGATGAGCCCGGTCACGTCATGGATCGGATGGGTTGTCGTCTCCCGCGCCGGTGACCGCATTGCGCCATGAATGAATGACGCTGCTGCCGCCCAGGGGCGGTGTGCGGTGCGGTGCACGCTTGTGTTCTTGTGAGCAATTTAAGACGTATATATACGTGGCGCATAAATTTGGTGTCGTGGGCCGTAGCGACGAGTACGCATGAACCAACACCTGCCTGCCATGGTGTGACGAAAAAATGAGGCAGCTTGGGTTGGGTTGGGTTGGGGCTGACTTTTTAGTAGCCGTGGCACCGTTACTATCGTACTCCTACTATACCACCCATGATTGTGGGCACCTCTTCCTCATGCTCTCACCTCCTCCGCCCTCGCTCCCTCATTATTTTCCACACTGCATTCAAAGCGCTCTCTCTCTCTCTCTCTCTCTCTCCAGAACAAAACAAAACGCTCCAAAGGTTCCCCAAAGGGCCCAAACAGTCTCTTCTGCACTCACACAGAGATAGAAGAAGACTGAAATACTAGCGAGGGAGAGGGATGCAAAAGAGAAGCTCAGGAGGTGAATCCATGGAGAATGGAGCTCCATGAAAGGTGGAGGAGCCCTAGAATTGAAGAGGTACTTATTTTCTTCTCCCTGAATTAATCCCCTCTCCCCTGTCACTAAGCCTCATTACTGCCCGTTTGCGTTTCCGTCAATCGCTGCTCTGAACTTCGATTGCTTTTTCTCCCCTTCCTTACCTTTCTGCCTGTGCATGTGTTCGGATGGATGCGTCGCACATACTGCGCATCTACTGCTCCCACATTGCTGCTCCTGCCGTTGCTTTCTTTCTTTCAGTTTCCTCCTGCACCATTTGGCTAATGCTGAAACCTCGAGAGTTGAAAAGGCCGCCTGAAACAGAGTCACGCTAGTGTTTTTACTGGATAACATTCGGTTGTGGAATTGCTTTGGAAGTTCGGGATGAACTGTACTTCAGACAAGCTGCAATGTCTCCGTCCATGCTCTTCCTGTAGCTATCGCCTTTGATCTGGTTGGTGGGTCTTACCCATCGCAGGACCCGCTCCCTCTTGTCTCAATTCAATCATGGTGGAAATTAAGCATCTTTTTTCTTTTTTGTTTCTCTATTTCACAAGAGCGTCATAGTGTTGTTGGGTAATTCCGTGCTTTAAGGTTCGATCTTGCCAATGTTCACCGCGAGCAGGGAGGAAGATGCCTTTTCCTCTTTTTGTTTCTCTCTGACAGAATGATGCCCCCTGCTCCTCAGCTGCCTTGGCCTCTTCCCCGCTGCAGAATCATTCTTCCTACATTGCTCTCACTTGTTTATTTCCTTCGAGGAGGAGTGGTAGCTTTTTTTGACCTAGAGACTGATTCTTTTCACCGGGAGCTTAACCATGATGATTTATTTAATAGAAAAGAGGACTAGATAGATAATTTAGGTCTCCAATGCGATCACAGACTCACAGGTTACTTCCTTCCTTCCATACCACATGGTTCCCTCCCTCTCCAAGGTAGATTGGGGAATTCTCTGTCATCGATGAACTCTGATCGGCAGTTCTTCAGTTTCTTTTTCTTGGAAAGTGGCGAGATAAAATGCAAATTAATTGTCGTTTCTTCAGTGATGATTACACTCCTTACTGAATGACACGAAACTAAGAATTATGTCTACTCCCTGTCATGTCATACTAATGCCAGTAGTTGTAGAAATTTGATGCCATCTGGGGGAAAAGG
>LAPY01003339.1:10726-26500 GCA_000970635.1 Eragrostis tef | reverse complement strand
TGGGGGGGTGGGGGGGGGGGGGGGGGCTTGAGTATTGAGACGACTACGATTTCTAATCAACCACTTCCTGCTAAAGAAAGCTGCATTATTACCTAATCGACAACCCCTTTCCTATAAAAGAAAGCCTGGATATGCTGTGAATACTTAACCTCTACCTACACTCCTCGATCGGCAATGGAATCTTAGCTAGATTCATGGCGGCCGGCTGTTGAGAGACGCACGCACCAGCGCCATGCCCGGCCAACTTGGCGATGCAAGGAATGGAATCTGCATGCAGCGCCTCACGATCAATCACATGGCCGCTCGTTCGCTCCAAGGATCGGGGCTCTGAACTGGACCGGCGCCCGACATCAAGTTGGAATAAGCATTTGCCCTTGGGTGGTTGTTTATATGTAGTGCCCCTTTCATAATTCGATGCCCATAAATATATTGGAAAAGATCCAACATGACGTTTTACAAGCAGATGAACCAAATCTCTGGACATTTTCTTCATATATATTCCTCCTTTTGTGCACAAATCAATATGATTTATTGTTGCCTTCTTTCTGAAGACTGGCGTGAAACATTTTCACAGCCATTTATATGTTTTCAAAGGGAAAATTTGCTACAACACACTAGAAAGGTGTGGCTTTGGCCACAGCACACTCCAACACTTGTATTTAGCTGTGGCACACTCTAAAAATGTGATAATTTACTAATTTAGGTGCAACACACTAAACAAAGGAAAAATGTTTTTGTTCAACTTTTTTATCTCATTGTACAAATCACAGTACAATTTGAAACTTTGCATGATGATACATTGCTGCATTTTCTAACCATGTATTTTTTTGTGGATATTTTCCTCATTGTTCACATACTTTGTTTTACACAACAAAAATTATTCTCAATGAAAAGTGATTTAAACAATCATGAAAAAATCTAAAAGAAAACACACGGATAGAGAATATAACAATATATCACTGTAAAAAGTTTCAAGTTGTAATGGGTTTCGTGCGATGAGATAAAAAAGTTGAAAAAAATACATTTCTCTTGTTTAGTGTGCTGCATCTAAATAACCACACTTTTAAAGTGTGCTACAGCTAAATACGAGATTTGGAGTGTGTTGTGCCTATAACCACACCTTTATAGTGTGTTGTAGCAAATTTGCCCGTTTTCAAATTGTGCTGCTATAGACAGATGCATTTTTTAAATACATGAGAGAGAGAGAGAGAGAGGACTTCAACACAAGGTACAATGGTCAACACAACTTATAATGTTTTGTACTCCCTCCATGAAAAAATTAGCATTTTTGTTTTTGTCTTAAATCATACAACCTCCAACTTCCAACTTAGTTATTGTTGCACAGAAAACAAGGATTGAAAATGTTGTCGTGCATAGGAAATGAGGAGGGCAGGAGAGTAATTTGGAGAACTGTAGAAGACAAAAATGACAAGTAATATGGAACAGAGAGAGTACCAAATTTACTTATATATTTTGTTTATAGAACTATTGTCAAACTTAAAAGAATTTGACTTAGGCTAAAGCTGGAATGTCCTTTCTCTGCGCAACGGAGATAGTAGACAGCAGTTTAACCTCTTTAATTAGTGTAAAGCCATTAACAAAATTCTAATTAATAATCAACCTATTGTACGAGTTGTACGTGTTGTTGTTGTTGTCTTTTATGTGACATATGATAAAGCCTATAGATGGCTATTTTCTAACCATTACATGTACCCCTATGCAACACGAGGACAGTGCAGGAGAAGAGCATCCATTTGTTGGCTTCTTTTGAATTGCAGATTTCCCTTCCTCCATTTATTAACACCTTTTGTAGCTAAGCAAAAATTTAGTTAACGCCGAGAGTAGTTTGTACAAAGTACAAATCAGGTCTGTTGTTAGGACGCTTAAACCCTAGTATTACTTAGACAGAAATATTCAGTGCTACACACGGCTCGTCTTTTTCTCCATTTACTTTTGAATAGTCCAAAAGGGAGAAACAAACATCAGATCATTAGATTCAGCATAGCAGTATGGAATCCAGAATACCTAGCTGAAAGGTTGGAAAAGGGGCAAAGGATTTTAAAACACCAGAATCCGAATCCTCGATGGACCCTTCAGTATGATATTATTCGGTTTGAAAATCAAAAGCAAGATATAGATTCTAATACGTGAGAGCTCTCTTTCTGGTGATGGAATCAACTGGCTTGCAACTTGCTATTTGGAGATTATTCCAACTCAGTGCTCTTGGTGGAGGGGAAAAATTGTATAGTCATGTTACTAAATCCGCCGTTTGATCGTGCTTATTGTGCCCTTCTCTCTAACTCCCTCTTTCATGAAGAGGAAAAGGGCTGTTTTCAATTGCATGGCTATCACATATCTACAGGTAATTTGTTATCGTCGGAGAACTATGACAGCCGTATGACGTGGGAATCTCTTCTATATGAAACACTCAACTTAACATAACACTATAACAAATCTTTTTTGAACATATCACCCCGACCAACTCATGCAATTCGAAAGAAACCAAATGGAGCCTTGACTTCTCCAGAGAATGATTTCTTGTGAGCACAGGAGGGTTGGCATATATGTGATCGGCCGATCACCAATAATCTGAGCAACTGCTCATGTGCGGTCTCCAATTGTACACATGAGCGAGCGGCGGGAACGAGCTATTGCCCTGATCCGACCAATGGCGAGTTGCCAGGGCTCGATTCAGCACTATTGACAAACGCGCGGAGCCTTGTACCATTGTAGAAGTTGGGTCACGGCACGCCCTGGCTAGTATAGCTATACAGCAGGATCTGAAGAGATGATGAAGAGATAAAAAGGCAGCTGAGATCCCCCACTTCCCTGGGACACAAATCCTTGTTCCTTGGCGACACTCATTCTGGCTCTCCACGCTCCGGCTCACCGATGCCTTTATTCTCCTTGTTTTTGCCGTGACCCCACCAGGGAGAACCCTGCAGGAAGCCTTTCTTCACCGGCCCGCCCTATAAGTAGTGCTACCTCGTACGCTCATCTTCTCACAACTCACAGCTCAAACCAAGTGACAAAGCTAAAGAACGAGCGCTAGCTTCCGCCTTGCCGAGCTCGCTCAGTTAGCTTGTGGTTTACGAAGTCCATATATACAGAGAGATGGCGTCGATGTCGATGAGCTCGGCGAGGTCGCAGTGGACGCCCAAGCAGAACAAGCTGTTCGAGCAGGCTCTGGCGGTGTACGACAAGGAGACGCCGGACCGGTGGGACAACATCGCGCGCGCCGTGGGGGGCAAGTCTGCGGACGAGGTCAAGAGCTACTACAAGCTGCTGGAACACGACGTACACCGCATCGAGAACGGTCAGGTGGCCTTCCCCGCCTACAGGTGCCCCGGAGCCGGCATGGGCGCCTACGAGGCCGATAGGTACGTAATTATATCTGACCAGTTTTTATGTTGTTTACTAGCGCAGCAGCGTGTGTTTTTGCTCATACACCGTTTCCACGAGCACGCACACAAATTAAACCTTAGCTGCCCGGGTGGTTCTGACACTTGATGAGTCAACAAATGACATGTGTTCTTCTACCATGTGGAGAATCTGAAAATCAGCCTTGAAGATTGGAATAAGATCCCCAAATTAGTAGGCCCCTTAGCTTTTAGTATGTGGGACAATTACCCTGTTGGTTGATTTCAAAAGCCACGACAGCTAATTACAAATCATGTTGGCACATATATGCTGGATAAAATTTCAGGGGGACTTGCTGAACAAGCACCCCGTCTGCCAACCTGCATATAAAGCTGTAAAGTTGACATGTGCATGCGCGGCTGATCACCGGGTCTGCTGTATGCAGGCTGAAGCATCTGAAGATCTAAGGTGGCAATCAGGATCGATGCAAGTGCGTACGTGTGCCTGCAAAAGAAGCGCCTCAAGGAAGTGGGCTACTAGCCAGAGCATTAGCATGCATGTGAATAACTAGTACTGCATTAGCTATAGGTTGTAGATCAATCGATCTCTCATGTATGAATTGTCCTCGTCAATTTCATGTCTAGTTAATCTCTGTACGTGTATCATACATATTCAAGTAAAGTGAAATAAAATAGTATTTCATTATGCATCCATTTGACCGACTGATTTTATCTATCTATTATTTTATCTTCGAGTGTATATCTGGTGAAAATCAGACAAATGTTAGAAACTTGAAAATTGTAAAAAGATATAATTAAACATTAAAAAGACTTTTGAAAAAAAATATTTTTCCACGGTTGGTGTAATTTTAGAGAGGCATATAATTTTTGTTTATCAAACTTGAAATCGCTTACAAGATACAAAAAGAGAACTACATTTTTACGGAGTTTGAATTCAAAAATGTACGTACGAATTACAAGGAACTAACTCAAAGCTAAAAAGCTTGCAAGGTACTACTAAATAAGTATTTATAAACTTTGCATTAAAGTGAATTAAGCATATCTTAGTCGGTTAGAATCGGTTCGTGCGTGTATAGCTACTGTAAATACTAGGTGTGGCACATAATCTAATAAAAATACCCAAAATCCATTTTATTTTTGCGAATGGGGAAGCTTTATTAAGTATATTAAGTAGCATTGTTACAACTCAGCGACACAACGCCTAATAAAGCATCAGGGAAGACTCGTTCGCCATCAGCTTGGCCGCTTACAGACTTTGGACAGGAATTAAAACACATCTGACTCTGTCTCAAACTAATGGCTAAATGTGCAATCTCTGTGTGTGACTTTATTTTGCTCCCTCCCTATCTTCTGCACCCCCAGGCTCCTGCAGCTGTAGATAGCTTCCTTGGTTTCGCGTATCAAGGGTGCCACCAGGACCTGTCAGCGCCACCCTTCTTCAGCAGTCTCCAAGATCAAAGCCTGATTCTGCCAGCACGCAGCAAGTTTGATGCCCTCTAGGCATGCAGTAACCTCCGCCTTCTCAGCATCCCTGCAGTAGAACAAAATGTGCTGCTACTATCAGCAAAAATACCCAAAATCTGACTGAGAGTTCTCCTTTCCCTCAATAGCGAGCAATCTGTGTTCGAGGGTAGAATTCAGGATGAAAAAGAGGCTACACTCTTTACGTGAAGCTAGTAGAATTCACGATGACAAAGAGGCTACACTCTTGGGAAGGGCTATTTGTACCAAAACTCAATGATTTGCGAGCAGTGGCGGATCCAGACGAGAAATGTAGGGGGGGGGGGGCTAAACTATACACGACACCAAGAGAAGTTTTTTTTAGAACACGTTAATAAAAGTTAAGATATTGTCTGGTACAAAGATAAGAAATGAAATGCAAAAGACACAAAAAAACAAAATAATATTTGAATTATGGAATTCTTTCATTCCATGCAAACCATGACGACCATTCAAATTAAAAGAGAAATTGAGGATCACATCCACTCATTGTTGTGGGTAGTAATACATTTCACTAAATATGATGATATCGTAGCCTTTTATTTTACCATTGAAACCAATTGGATTAGCAGAATCTTAATTTTAAAGGGCCTCCAACATTTTTTGTTTTAATTCTTGCATTTGGAAAAAAAGGAAGTAATTGGCAAAAGGCTTGGTTCCATCATTCTTTTGGTTGTTTTGGGCCTCCCTCTTTCCTTCTTTCTTGTTGGCGCTCACAAGTGGCCCTATAACAGCCCATTCGGTCCAGCTATCTCTAGTCTTTCTTCTTCCTCCATCTGTATCGGCACAACGAACGAACAGGAACACAGACCACACCATTGCTGCCGGTTGGAGCTCATGTATCCACAGGATTAAACTTCTAGAACGCCCCTGGATGAGTAAAATGGGTTCGCAACGGTCTTCTATTCCTCCTGGGCGACGCGTATGAGCTCCCAGTTTTTTCTGTCTTCCATGTTCAGACCCTCCAAGCTCTCATCCATGGCTAGAAAAATGAAAGGGGGCTCTAGGGAGGGCTCCACTGTCCGGCGGGCAGAGGGGGGGGCTCGAGACCCTCCTGCTGCCCCGCTGGATCCACCACTATTTGCGAGGAAGCCACCGGCCCACCGCACATATACCGCACCCACTACGCCCGCAGGCACCTAGTGCTGGCCAAACAGGCCGTGATTAGTGGGCCGGTCCGAAGCACGAAATTCTTGGCCCGGCCCAAGCACGGCACAGCCCGTTTAATTTCGTGTCGGGCCTGTCCGGTAAAAATTTTTGTGCCGTGCTTGGGCCAAGAGCGTGGCCCGACGGGCGGCACGGGCACGGCCCGTTTAAGCCACGGCACGCAAAGCCCGTTAATAGCCGATGAAAGCACGAGTCCGAATAGAGAATATTGTAAATATATTTTGAATTCCTATAGACTCAAGAAAGAAACTTGGTCTAATGATAGAACACTATATTTATACTAATAGGCTAAACGGGTCTAAACGTGCTTAATGGGCTTATGCGACTATATAATTTCGGGCCGTACGGCTCAGCACGACGGGCGGCACGGCACGGCTCGAAATGAATTTCGTGCCGGGCTGGCCCGAAACTATACATGCTGGGCTAATTCGTGCTTGGGCCGGGCCATGCCGGACGGCCTGTTTGGACGGCACTAACGACACCGAACCAGAGAGGCAGAGACGAGCGCGGCTCAAATCGCGTGCGGCCGTTTTTGTTGATGGGCGGCGCGCCTGGGCGGGCGCAAACTTTCTATACCCCGCGCGCGGTATTAGTTATCTACCGCGCGCGCGGTTTGGATTGGATGAAGCTGGCCTTTGAGCCCATTAGGAGCCCGTTACGGAGGTCGTCTTCTTCTTTCGCGTGACGCCGCCTTCTTTCTCCGCTGGCCTAGCCGTGCGCCGCCGCCGTGCTCCGACTCCACCGCGGGGCGCCCATAGTTAGTCGTCTTCACCCTCGCTTATCCTGTGTTGCCGCCGCCGCCAAGCTCATCCTTCTCCCGCGCGCATCGTCCGGCCCTGCGAACTGCTGCGCCGCCTCCTGTGTGAGCCCGGGGCCTCTTCGTCGCCGTGCCGCTCCTCCTCCCTGCGCTTCCACCACTACGGCGAGCTCTGAAATCATTTGTTCCGGCGGTTGCAATCAATTGTTCCGTCCGTTGCAATCAATTGTTCCACCAATTGCAATCCATTGTTCTGTCCATTGCTATCGATTGTTCTCATAACAGAAATTAGTTGTTCCGGCTGTTGAAATCAATTGTTCCGGCCGTTGCAATCAATTGTTCCGCCCATTGCAATCGATTGTTCCGTCCATTGCTATCGATGGTTCTCGTAACAGAAATCATTCCAAGATTGAAATCAATTGTTCCATTCATTTGGATAAAAAAAAGTTCTAATAACAGAAACCAGATGTTCTTCGAGGGGCTGGGCGATTGCATTCGGAGGCGATTGGCGGTTGAAACAATTGCCCAGAAAATTGGCGGTTGCATTCGGAGGCGATTGGCGGTTGAAACAATAACAGAAACCAGAAGCCCCGCGGGGATGGAACACATGCGGGGCGTGAACCAAGAGACGACGAGCTGGGCCGCACGCTGACTCCTACTGGGCCGTGGTGGCTGCGCCTGCGTGCCCGCGCGGGAGCTACCTGATACCGCGCGTGCGGTGTCGAAAGGGCCCGCTGGGCGAGTCAAGTTCCCGAGCCCGCCGCTCGAAAACGCGTGCACTCCCAAGCCCAATAGTGCCGACTGCCGAGAGCGGGGCGCGGCCCGCGTTTTTTTTTCTGATAGGACGCGCCCGGCGTTCATCCCACGCGACCAGGGGATTGGGCCGCCGCGACCACGGGTACAGAGGCCTGCAGGAGGGCGTACATCCTACGCGATTCTCCCTCTCAAAACCCAAAACCCTGACGAAAACCTCCCGAAATCCCCGCCCCTCTCCTCTCTCCCCAATGGCGAGCTTCAACGCCGCCGGCGCCGGCGCCGCCAACAACAACCCCAACAAATCCATCGAGGTACGGCGCGCTCCCGTCACGGCCGCGACGGTCCCTCGCTTTCCCGGAACCTTTTTGTCCATGGTTCGATTTGACCGGGTGCTTGTTTCTGTTGTGGGGGAATCAGGTGAATCCGGCGCCCGCAGATTCGGTGTCCAGCCTCAGCTTCAGCCCCAAGGCGAACCACCTCGTCGCTACTTCCTGGGACAACGAGGTTAGCCCGTCGCCGCCATTCAGAACGGAGAAGGCCTGAATGTGCGGAGATAATTAGTAATATGCTGTTGGGCTGTTTGCAGGTTCGGTGCTGGGAGGTCCTGGCTGGCGGCCAATGCCAAGCGAAGGCATCGATTAAGCACGATCAGCCGGTTCGTGATTCTTCCTCAACATTTCCCCCCAAATAATCGATTCGTCTTAGCATTTGCTGCGTTCACTAATTATTGATGTCGAGCGCTTAGGTCTGGGGGCCGATCTAGGTCTGATTCCTGTAGAACGCTGGATGCTTCTCGCACCCTTATTTGCCTGCATCACCCGATGATGTGACCTGTTGGATGTTTCTGTTTCGTCCAGGTGCTGTGCTCGGCGTGGAAGGATGATGGGACGACTGTTTTCTCTGGAGGCTGTGATAAGGTGGTTAAAATGTGGCCGTTGCTGTCGGGTGGGCAGCCCACGACCTTCACGGGGCATGAGGCACCTGTTAAAGAGCTCGCTTGGATACCGCAGCTGAACCTTCTTGTCAGTGGGAGCTGGGACAAGACCTTGAGGTACGTAGTTTGCACAATCCAAGTGAATGTTAACATGGGGCTTTGCTTATCTTGTGTGGTGTCCGCTTAGATAATTTATAGAGATACTCAATGTTACCATCAAACACCAAAACTTTGCTTACCCGATTGCTTACATACATTGATACACGGAAACACAAAGAACCTAATATTCAATGTGTCATTGTCATCTTTCATGACAGTCACCCTTACAATACAACTTTTATGTCTCTATCGCTCCAGGTACTGGGACATTCGGCAACCTCAACCAGTGCATGTTCAGCAGCTGCCTGAACGCTGTTATGCTCTCTCACTTAGCTATCCTCTCATGGTGGTGGGTACAGCTGATCGCAATATGATAGTCTACAACCTGCAGAGTCCACAGGTTTGATTCTTATTAAGGTTTGGGCTGTATTGTTTTGCGCATGGATTATATGGAATTTTAGAAGCTTAGGCTTGATTAAACATATGGCTGCGGCACGTTTAATGAATATAGCTTCATCATTTTTTATACTGTTTATAAAACTATGGTAGTACCTCTTCAGATTTTACGCTGTATGAGAGAATATTGCAAGAAAAAGAGATGTGTTCTTTAATTTTATTTTAGTAAATTTCTCTAAACTACATGTGGATTGAACAACTATAAAAACCCCGCGTTTAAGAATCAGTTTAGCGAAACTACACTTCTAATACTCATCATCGCAGATCAGCACTTTTGTCATACTCATATCGCATCACAAACAGTCAAACACATTTGGTTTCATTATGTATTTCAGCATAACAAAAATTTTGCGCCAAAGAAAAGTGAAAAGTGTTGTTTTGTGATACGAAATGATCACAAATGTCGGAATGAATACAAGTGTAGTTTTATGAAATCTATTCTTTTTATAAAAAAAGCAGGTGATACATATGTTAATGAGAGTATAGTTTTGTAAAACTGGTATAGGAACGTGTAGTTTTTGCGGTAGCTGTCCAAATTGTGATGTGGTTTTGTAAAATTTACTCATTTTACCTGTTTGGAAGATTTCAGACATAACCATTGACCCCACGTGCTCACTTCCTCAATTCAGTTTATCTTTGTTTTTCAACGAACAAATTTTCTAGTGGTTTATGGGATATCAAATAGTGGAAGGAAACTGTTGTCTCTTAATTGCTGAGATTTGTGGGTTCAAAACTGAAAACTGTGATATATTCCATAATAGTTGGATTTTTCAGAGTCAGCTCATGTGATCGACATGAAGTTTTAGTAATAGGGAAGGACGATGAACAAAATCGATGATGATTCGAAATGATTCATATTATGTTTTTGTAGCAAAGAGGAAAAAAAATAAACAATTTGTCGTTGCCCTTGTCTCTTCTAACTATATATCTGCAAGCTGATCTACTGAATAACTTTACTCTCACACATGTTTCTACCATTCTTATAATAACAGGCTGAATTCAAGAGAATTGTATCACCTTTGAAGCTTCAGACAAGGTGTCTGGCCGCATTTCCTGATCAACAAGGTTTTTTGGTAATGCCACACTTTCTGTTTGTTTCTTCCATGAATTTGGCTTCTTGAATAGCTTCTTTAGATATCTTTTACACTGAGCTTAAATGCTGAACAAAACAAAGGCTTACTTGGTGTCATGTGCCTAACTTTCACATGAACCCAGTTTTGGGCTCCAGCAAAACATAGTCAAAGTAAACAGAAAAAAATCAAAGAAAAGAATAGTGAACTACCGGTAGTTCATTCTATGGAATACAAATAATACAAAGCTGTTGCAAAGAACCACTAGAATTTGAATGGTGTAAAATAAATCAGTATGTAGTGATTATTATGTAAAATAAGTTATTGTAGGTACTTTTGTTTCTTTGTCTTGTGAATCCTGTGCTGACTGTCATGAAACATTCCAGAGTGCATAGTGGGTATTTTCATCCTTTTTTTTTTGAAACTGCTACAGGTTTATATCTGCATCCTTCCTTTTGGATTTTTTTTAATGAGTTTCAATCAAAAATTCATTTCATTTCTCATCAACATGGTTTCTCAATTCCTTGTTGAAACCAATTCCACAGTCAAAAAGGTTTATTAAGCGCAGTGTGATGTTTGCTTAGTACCTGATGAGGCTTTTGTTTAGTGTCCAGATTTGTCGCTTCAGTTTTAGTCCTCTTCTTTGTGGAAGATGATCAATTACTTCTAGTACTTTGAACATTTTCTGATTGACATTTTACTTATTTTGAAGGTTGGATCTATAGAAGGACGAGTTGGTGTTCATCACATAGACGACTCCCAGCAAAGCAAAAACTTTACATTCAAATGTCACCGTGAGGGCAATGATATATATTCTGTTAACTCATTGAACTTCCATCCTGTAAGACTCTTCTCTTCTATACTACTCCCTCCATTCTTACACATATTAGACTAGGACAGTAAATTGTGACATTTTAATTAAAGTAGCTGTCCTAAGTGTCATATATTTAAGGAGGGAGGTAATATTTTATCTTAAATTTCATATCTTGCTTTTTTTTAATTTCTGGATTGAAGAAAAATTCTTTGATATTTGTAAAATTGAGGAGGGTAAATCTTTAATGCTTCAATTTTGAGACAGAAATCCACAAGTTCTCCTTGGATGTCCATGTAAATTATAGTGAATGAATACAGTACTTGCTAAGACATAGCATCAGTTAATACCATATACGAAATTGAACTAAACAATTCTGACTGTCATTATATGCATTCCATCTAGGTGTACGGTACATTTGCTACTGCAGGCTCGGATGGTGGTTTCAATTTTTGGGACAAGGACAGTAAGCAAAGGCTGAAGGTATGTTTTCCCTAGATGCCTTTGATATGATTCACCCATTCTCTTTTCGGTCAGAGTACTTCAACGAATTTAACACACTTTCAATGTGATTCATTATATGACACTGAAAAGGAAAAAATAATAATGTGATTATCAGTTTTTTTTTTTAGCTAAGCTACTCCATCCAGTCAGAAGCAAGTTTTAACTAGAATGCATGCACGCAAGTAGCCCATTTGATCTTTGACCATAATAATTTTGTGGATTCTAGACTATACAAAGTAACTGACTTGTCTAAAATGTTCACTTAGATATATTTTTAAGTTTTTAAATATCCAGAAATGTCTTTATTTAGACCTACATTTATTTATGACCAGACGCATATAGACTTCAACATTTAGTGGTGTTCTTCAAGGGCATTCTTGTACCATAGTACAGTCCCTCTGTTCCGATTTACTAGTCATGTGAGGCTAATGCACGTTGTATAAGGGAGAACTAATGTATGCATCTTAGTTTGCCTCTATTGATTTCACTCTGCCTTTCTAACACCACTACAAGCAAGATAGGGGCCATTTGCTGGCAAGTGGTGCATTAATAGTCCAAAAACAAGCTGTAAACTGAAATGAACTTCCTGAAAATTATATCAGGAAGTTCTCTGGTTAGTAGTATTGGTTGAGAAATCAGATTGATCTGGAACACATTTTCCGCCATGAAGTTCTCTGTTGGTTAATCTGAAACTACTTGTGGTGGTCAAAGGTACTTTATTTTCTTGAAAGTGTCGAAGAAAGAACAATGAAATACTCTATTCCTGTGCGCTTATTATAATGTTTAGAGTTCTGCCCAAGAGCGCAGAACCTTAGGAACTCCTAGTTGGAATTATTAAATTTGAGCCTCTGACGTGGTTTTTCCTTTTACAGGCTTTTAGTAAGTGTCCAGCACCCATCTCATGCAGTACATTTAATCAGGACGGCTCTATATTTGCTTATGCGGTACGTCATCTGTTGTTTTCATCATCTACAGACAGAACAAAATTTATCAGATACACATAGCTTTTTATATTTTTGCTATATAGTTGTTCTGGAATTTCATGTCATTACATTATAAGCAGCAGTAGCCAGGATGAAGGGGAATAGAATTCAGGAACACGAACTGTTTACTCTGAAGCTCCTGCATTCTAAAGTTGACACATAGTGCCATGCTGTTGGATGGTTTGTGTTTATATCCACAGTGTAGTCTGACCAAATATAACTGCTAAGTTGACTTGGAGGTACAGCATGTTGAGTGTTAATATGCAACTAAATTATTGTTGTGGTAGGATGGAGGTTCTGACTTGCTTCACCGTAGTCTGTGTGAACTATACATGGCTTTGCATCCTTAGGTTATTAGCCTGAAAGTTGAATGCTTTTTTCATGCCTTTTTCTATTCATCTTATCCTCAGTCCTGATGATGAATCTTTTGTTTAGGTGTGCTATGATTGGAGCAAGGGTGCCGAGAAGCATAATCCTTCTACTGCAAGGACAAATATCTTTATACATAGCGTGCAGGTTAGTAATTCATTGATGAATGCCTTTTCAATAATAACATATTAAGTGTTCCATCGAATTCCGAATATGCTTAGGCTGATGATAACTCCGACTGTGTGCTCTTTTTGTTTTATTGACAAACATGCACAGAACGCTATTCTGGTAATATGGATCAGTCGCAATTGGTTGATTTGAAGTTTTCGAAATGATTCAACGATGATGGCAGTTTGCAACATTTTTTTTTCTTATCATCATTGTTTTGTTTCATAGGAAGCTGATGTGAAAGGGAAACCCCGTGCGGGAAAGAAGTAGGCATGGCAAGGGAAAGCTGAAGATCCATGCTCCTAGATTGATAGTAAATCAGGTCGCCACTGCTAGCCACAGACACGGGTTGCTGATTGTTAGGGTATATTCTTCATGAGCGGCGAGATATCTTTTGTCGCAACAATTGCATTCGCCACATGCAAATCGCTGAAAGTAATTGCTGCAATAGTGTAAGTTTTAGTGAGGTTTCTGTTCCATTTCTAATTGAGTGCGGCGGACCATTGCCTACTCCGTTTTGTAAATGCGCTCTCGCTTTAACGCCTTGTTTCGGGAGTACAATGCCTGCGCTTGCGTAGCTTATCTCCTCCCATGGATACTGCGCTCATGTTTTCTTGCTGCTGCTCCCTTGTGCTACCGTACTTTTGGCGCATCGCGGAACAGCGCAACTGTAGGCGTAAACGCTGTTGAGGATAATCTATTGGCGGCTGGTAGTGGCTACGAAGGCTCGGCTAGCGTGGCGCACCCTAGGAAAGGGCCCTTGCGAGCGTGTCATGTCGTTTCCGCGTTCATGTTTCCTGCGGGCAGAAGTGAGGAGGATACAGGTAGGGCTGCGAGTCTTCTACCTTTTAGGTTCCGACCTGAAAGTCTTTAGATTACTGGACCAAGACATAACCTCATCTCATCAAGCTAGGTTTTGATCCTCGAAACGGAGGGCATATCAGCAGAAGTCAGCGGTAGCGGCAGACTTGCTAATTCATTGTAGCCCTTGCTGGTAGCGTAGCGAGTTACATGCCTGCCTGATTAGGGTGACGGGCGCTATGCAGAGGGCACTCGGTAGGAGTACCCTGGTACATTGTTGTTTTCCATATGAGTTTTTTTTCTTCCTTTTTTTGTTGTTGAGTAGGATGCCACATAGTCTAATAGTGTATCTCACTAATCTCATCGGTTAATTAGTTCTTATTAGACTTGAGGTGGCTATGACTATACCATGAGCATCGAAGCAGATTTACCAGGAATCGATTAACACTAGAGCAGTATAAATAAATAATAATCCCAACTTTTATCATCAAAATTAGTTACAAAAATTGTAATAGATGGCTAGTATTATTGAATATGTATACAAAAAGTTATTGTAAGACTGTCAAGGGGAGTAACCATGTTCTGAAAGGCCTCCACACCACTGACAGGTACAATTAACTCATGCGCTAACTTGTGTAAAAAAGAATAAGAAAAAAACTCATGCGCTGACCAAAAAGATGGAACAAATACAATGAGCCTGAACATAGTAGGCATTATATCATCGTTGTAGTGGTCATCCTTGTCTAGAGTTCCTTCTGCGATGAACCATAGCCAAAGTCACCTCCAGATGATTTGCTTCCTCCAGCCTCGACACCTGTGTTACCTCCAACATTTGCATTGCCACCAACATTACCATCAACATTTGCATTTCCAACCACACCTCCAGTAATACCAGCATTGAAGCTTTTGGACACGCCAACTCCAGCGCCTGCGTTAGCGCCTCCGGATCCGCCAACATTTGCATTCCCGCTACCAGATCCTGCTCCAGTTACACCTGCACCTCGACCTGTGTAGGCATTGCCGTTACCGCCAACACTTCCACCAATTCCACCACCAACTTTAGCTCCTCCTGAGACACCAACGCCAGCGCCAACACCAACACCGGCATTGGCATTCCCACTTCCACCTGCCCCAACACCACCATTGCCGCCTACATTTCCTCCAATAGCTCCCCCAACAGTAGCACCACCTGAGACACCAACACCCGCATTAGCACCAACACCAGCATTGGCGTTGCCACTCCCACCAACATTATGCTATACGAAGTTATTCCGCATTAGCACCAACACCAGCATTGGCGTTGCCACTCCCACCAACATTTCTTCCAATGCCACCACCAACAGTAGCACTTTTAGATATACCGGCACCAACACCAACCGCACCATTGCCGCCTACGTTTCCTCCAATAGCCCTACCAACATTAGCACCTCCTAGGACACCAATGCCAGCATTGGCGTTGCCACTCCCACCAACATTCCAACACCCGCATTAGCACCAACGCCAGCATTGGCGTTGCCACTCCCACCAACATTTCCTCCAATGCCACCACCAACATTAGCACCTCCTGAAACACCAACGCCGGCGCCAACACCTGCATTGGCGTTGCCGCTCCCACCAACATTTCCTCCAATGCCACCACCAATAGTAGCACTTTTAGAGATACCGGCGCCAACACCAACACCACCATTGCCTCCTACGTTTCCTCCAATAGCCCCACCGACATTAGCACCTCCTGACACACCAACACCTGCATTAGCATTGCCACTTCCACCAACATTTCCTCCAATGCCACCACCAACGCTAGCAGTTTTAGCGATACCAACACCAGCACCAATGCCGGCATTGCCGCCGACACCAGCGTTAGCACTTCCGCTCCCACCAATACCACCGCCAACTAAAGCACCTCCGGAAATGCCGGCTCCAACACCAACACCTGCATTGCCGCCAACCCCGGCACCAGCGCCTGCGTTGACATTGCCGCCAACCCCGGCACCAGCGCCTGCGTTGACATTGCCGCCA